>PVKE010019776.1:0-28142 GCA_004027555.1 Craseonycteris thonglongyai | reverse complement strand
GTCGTCTTCAGCTCTTTTACTAGGCGATGGACTGCCATCTATTGACTCATAGTAGCCCTCACATGTGAATGTGGCATAAATCTGAGCAGTGACCCAGTAATGAAGCCTCAGTTAGAATTGCTACTGTAATTCATTAAACCATTCTTCTTAATACTCTGGAAATTTCCACACTTATTCATTGATTAATTTCTTTTCTAACCAAAACTGTCCATTCTCACCCAAAATGAATTATGCTTTTTGGGAGAGAAATCAATTTGTATATTCAGTTTGGAAATGTTTACATTTGAGAACTTTTCAGTTGCTTTTTATCTGCCTTCCAATCAGGGAAACTAAAAGGACATTTCACAACCCAAAGTTTAGCTACTACAATTTAAGGTCTATCCAGGAATCACTTACTGTTAAAAAAGACAAACAAAAAGCTACACCCCTATAGGTTATAAACATATAGGAAGGGTGGTGAAGTTGATTGGTAAAAGTGGATTATGAAATATTTCAAATAAAAAATTTCTTTAAAACACATTTTAAAAGAAGAATATTGAAGAAGAAACATGTTCACTATTTTCAACAATTCTCATGAGATCAAAAAAAGCCAACTTAACAACTTGCATCTACCGGTAGATGGAATAGCATTTTAACCAGATTTGACTAGACTTCACTACATTAATAAAAACTAAGACCATCATTCTAAAAAGTACATGCTAATAAAACTCTAAAACTATTTATCTACATAGATATATGTATGTGGATAATGTGTTATTTGACTATGTCAGTTCCCTTAATTTATTTTAATAATTATAGCATTGCCGTACAATTTAGTAACAGCCAATTTGGAGACCTGCGTGGGAAAAAGAAAAAAATATGATTTTTATTTAGCAATTGAATAATTTTGCCAAATAGTTTATGTATTTCTCTCCTTCAAAAAGTGTTTAGAACGTTTCTTAATATTCAGTAATGTAGCACTGTTCTTGTATTTAATTTCTGTTATATTTTAAGATTTTGGAAAAGCTTGACTTTGAATATTCTTTTTCATCTTTCAGATAACTCATTCTAGATTTAAAAAGAAAAATTTCTTCTTTAACTGTTCAAGAAGGAAAAGTTCTTTCCCCCCCATCCCCTGTGATTTCTAGTCTCATTTATATTAAAAATCCTAGGCCAAAATGGCCACCAATAGCGTTTTACAACCAACAGAATTTTTAACTAGTAGAGGCTACAATTTGACATGCTGTGGACATTTTGTTAATCTTGATTTTAATCTACTTAATAAAGTAGCTAGGAGTTTGCTATTTGGGGGCTGTATATGTTAAGAACCAGAAAGGACAATACATCTTTTATGTTTAATTTTGCCCTTGGATTTCTTTGTGTGCATTATTAAAATGGGTTACAACCTGCTACCTTTTATTTTAACCAAAAACTTAAACAAAATGCAAATGTAACCTTTTAGGAAGAATTACATTTTAAATATTTCTTTATATATAATGTTTGGAAAGCCTAGAATTCACACTTCAGAAAGTAAACTGTTGCTGTCAGGGAAATGGGGAGTAGAGTTTCCTTGCTTTCCCTTAGCCTAGCAGGGGTCTCCAAACTACGCCTGTGGGCCGGATGCGACCTGCAAGGCCCTCTCATCGGCCTGTGGAGACCTTTTTATCTAAATAAAATAATATTAAATAAATAATTAAAAACAACATCTATGGTTTGATTCTTTTTTATTTGGACCTCGAGTGTGTAGTCGGCCCCCAAATTGCTGTTTGATAGTTAATGCGGCCCGTGGGCTGAAAAGTTTGGAGAGGCTTGTGACCAGAGGTCAGGAGTAATTAGTAGTCCTACCTGAACTAGTTAAATGTCAGAGTATATCTTAGGGACCATAATTAAAAATATTATTTTATTTTGCCACTGTTTCCTCTCCTTATGTGGAAACATCAATTTAGAAATAGGTTTTCTGCATTTTTACAATAAGAAAGTGAAAATTTTATACTAAACAAGAATGTTACCACACGGGTAGATAACCCTAAATGTCAATAGATTTTAACTAACTTTAGAACTTTGTTTTATAGTCCTGAAGAAAGGAATAAGAAAGTGGCATTTGATTATGAGGCCATTGCTAGATAAAACTTTTTATTCTGGACTTGTGATGAAGATAGGGTGGGCAACAGTTTTCTAATACTAAAATTGATTTTTTTAAATACGTTAAAATGAGAAAGAGATTTAAAAAGTCATCTTCAAGCCAGAATTTTGTCTTTTCATGGGGAGGGCAGGAGGTGTGGGGGCGGAATATGAATATATATATATATATACACACACACACACACACACACTCACTCACTCACTCACTCACTCACTCACTCACTCACTCACTCACTCACTCACTCCTTGGCTACATAAACAGAATTACAAAACCCAAAAGAACCCCATACATGATAGATATCAAGTGATCGTGTTGTGTGTGTGTGTATGTAAGAAAACAAAACTAGTTTCACACTACTTAAAATGATAATTAACTCCAAAATAGAGTAAGAAAGCTTTGCTCTATTTTGGAATTATTTAAATCAATTTTTTCTTTGTACCACTTTTAAAGATTTAGTTTTCATTAAAAGTACCCCTAGTACTAAAACATTACTGAGGTAGGTGTAATTGTGCTCTAATGTTTCAGAAAGTACATTACTATTTTATAGTACCTCAGGGTCATCTTTTTATTGTAATACTACAAAATAAATCACACTGCTTTATGTTTAAAGTTCTTGGTGTCTGAATAAAAAGTATTTTTGAATAAGCATTGATAACTTATTTTCTGATACACCATCTATGATAACAGAAAATATATTTGGATAGTGAGTAAAATTTTTAAAGATATTTTCAAATGAAAATTTTATGTGACTACTTTTACATTTAAATACCTTGTTCTTAAAGAATTTAGTGTCAACACTTTGCTAGTAATTTTTTACTTCTGTCTTACTGTGTTTTGAATTTATTATAAAAGATAATTACTACATTTACAGAATAGGTCAACTGATTTTTTTTTAATCTTTATGTCTACTGGCATGTTGGACCACATTTTGCCAGAACTTATCATTGGAAGCAATTGGAAAATGCAATTTCAAAGCAAATAAAACCTGGAATTATCAATCTCAATAAATGAGTTTCATTTAAAAATAAATACAATTTGCCAAATCATCAAAAAGCAATTTCCCAAAGCTTCTGTAAAAGAAAGGGAAGAAAGTAGGTGTTGTGAATTATAAATGCTTGTTATTTCTCCTTTCACAGTGTTTCCTCAGACAATTAGATAGTTTGTATACAAACATTTTTGAATGGGAATAGAATAAAATTATTTATACTTAGATATAATTTATTTCTTGTTATTGAAGCACATGGGAGAACCTTCGTATTTTCTTCTTTTCGAAGAAATATTGAGGTGTCATCTCCTTCACAGAGTTTCCCAACTTACTTGATTTCCAGTACTTTAATGAAAAAAATCATTTGTCTTAAATGAGAAATCAATACAGCATATTTTGAGCAGGTTTTTTTTCTTGCGTTAATATATTTACTATCAGATTTATGACAATAATTCTAATGTCGTATCTTTTGTTGCTTGATTATCTGAATTAGAGAAGATTCATTATAAATGTTTTGTCCTAGAAACAACTATGGTTTTGCCACCATCTAAATATCTTTAATGTCCTAATCATCCATCATGGTTATTTCTATTCATTTTTTATGTAGTATTGGTTAATCACATGTGCTCACTAATAAATTAATTGAATCTGGGGCTCTACCATAAACAGTAACTTCCTTTTTTAATTTGACCCCAAGAAAATGAATGTCCCTGAACTTTTTGGTCAGCGCATTGTGGCTGAGGGCAAAGGCTATTATATTTAGGACTTCACATATTTAATAGATGAGCTTCAAGTTTTATCTCTGTTTTAAAAACTTAAATACTTGTAGTTGTGGTCTTCATTTTCTTACCTGTTAACAAATATTTCTTCTGAGGTTGATAAAAAGGTGGAAAATCACATTTGGACTCTTTACTACCCATTTTCTCTTCCCTAAATATGTTCACCTGTACTTACAAAGGAATTATAGTTATGATAGGAGCAGTTTCTTCTTGATACTTAAATTTTATGGTAATTAAATTCTGTTTCTAAGTGCTTATAATTTTAATATACATACTTTTTAAAATCTTTTCTTCCTGAAAAACACATACATTATTTATATTATCCCAAAGAAAACTACATATTTTTACTTACACGTAAACACTTTGAAATAGTACCCCTGTAATAACAAAATAGATATAAATAGGTAGCCTAAGAATTTTCAAGTTCATGCAGTTTAACACTACATAGCATCTGACTATATAATAAATTATAGTTTAAAAATCTGAAATGTTGAGTGGTACCTAGTCATGTTAGCTACACATAACAAGCATAGAAGTATTATGTAGAATAAATTTAGCATATTTAAGCGATTCTTTTGCATATGTACTTTAAACAGGTGATTCATGCCATTCCTCAAATAAATATATTCCAAGTGATTGAGCTTGTCAGTCTTCTGTGGGCATTTCAGTGAACAAATAAAAGTAAAGTATACTGGACCAATGACACTTGCATTAAAACATTACTTTTAGTAGTCCTACGTGTGAATGATGTGGTAAATTACAGTAATTCCTAACAGGTCTAAGTATTTAGGAATCACTTAGATACTCACAGTCATGATCACCCATAACCTTGGTTAATCATTTGAATAATCTGCAGGAAAAGACTCCTGAAAGAACCCCTTGACTTGCTGGCGTGAACATTGTCTCTGAACTAGTGTTATATTTTCTATTATGGTATAAACTGCAATAGCAAATTTAAATTGATAAGTTTATAGTTTTAAAACCCCAATCTTTTAAATAACTAAAAGTTAATGAATTATTGATAAAATCTGTTAGATTTTATTAAAATTCATTTGCCATTTGATCCCCAGATACCAGAAAGTCATGAGAGTTGTGTGTGTGTACATTTGCAAGTATTTTCTTCCAGCTGTTTTGAGCTCAGCAATGGTCCTATAAGACAAACAACTCAGGTTTTTTTACAAATAGCAAATATTTATATTATATAGAGAATAATGCTCTGTGTTTAGAGAGCATTTAACCAAAAAAAACAAATAAAACAAACAAAAAAAAAACAGTTTAATATCTTTGAAATTAAAATAGACCTTCACATAAATTGGTGTGCCAATATACTGGTAGATCACATTTCAAAAACAAGAATTAATTGATGGGAATGTTCAGCAATCTAGATTAGTTTTGTAAAAAGAATTCACATGTATGAATCAGTTGGTAATAAAACTATTCCGTTATTTTCTTTTTCAAAAATCACATAACACCAAATCTATTAGATAGATACGGTCATATTTATAATTTTGCAAATATATCCATGTCTATAAATATTCACTTTACATAGATATTTTTCCTTTGCATGTATTTGTGGATTACCCCACATGCCTTTTCAGGTAGGGGAACTAAGTTTTAGATAGTTCCTTAAGTTTTTTATACAATAAAACCTCAATTTTGTCTTTCTTAGATCTCGCACACTTCCTTTATGTGTAACTATACATTTCTTCCTTATTTTACTGAAGTCCTTGGACAAACATTCTATAATATTGGACTGGAAGGGCAACCTTATTTCTGAGGAAATTGCTAGAGAATGTGTTTTTATCACGGTATTGGAAAAAGATTGGCAGCTTTGGGATCAGACATCAGTTTAAATTCTGTTTCTTGCATTTACTGGATGTGCAAACCCAATTAAAATATTTATCTTTTAAAATCCTCAGTTTCTTCATCTGAAAAATGGGGTTAGTGCCTTAATGTAAAGTTCTTAGCACAATTCCTAGCACAGAGCCTGTGCTTAATTAGCACTATGTAATCTCCAGTACAGCAAACCCATGGACTCTTCACACCTATGGGGATGGCCTCAGGACTAATAGCCCAAACTCAGGTTATTGTAATGTCCTTTGAGGAAACTGTTTGGCCTAAGATGAGGGGCTTCACAATGACCTCCATACTCTCTGTCTATTAAAGATGTTTTTTTCATATAGTTATTAAAGTTTAAATACAAGCAGTGTCTTTTGTTAACCAAATTATTTACCTCAGTTTTAATTTTCTAATTTTTATGCTTTTCTAGTAACCTAGGTGAATAACTTTTAATTAAATATAGAAAACAAATTATTTTCTTAATTTGATTTGCTTAAAAATCAGAAAGACATTTAAGAATAGATCTCAAAAATCTTTAGGCTACTTCTAATGAAAATGACTAAAATATGTGCACATATAAAGATACAGTGATACCATTTTGAAAAAATATATTAAGTTAATAAATGTATAATTCCTAAGTGGTAACTTCAGTTTCATCTATCATAGGCAAATGAAATTACATAAGTCTTTGCTTCCTCTGTAAATAATGAGAATAATACAAAATTGAATAATTCACACACACCAATTATATTTTACTTTCTGGTAGGGGTAGAGGGTTTATATTGATCAGATGAGGAATGAAACAAATAGCATATTAGCTTTTTACACTTCAGGTAAAACTGTTTCATTCCTTACATGATTTGAGGCCAGATACTAGCCTGACTTCACAGCAGAATGTTGAGTGTGGTTAGTTGTTTTGCAGACTCACACCCATATTTGTATAGGTCCAGCAAAAAAAGACAGCACAAGATCAAACCTTCTCAGTGCATGAGATTTATATTCTTTCAAAGAGCATTCTTCTTCCATGTTTGTTCATTATTTTAAGACAAGCAGAAGCTAAGACGGAGCATATTGTAAAAGCGAAAAAGCACTACTTCCCCATTTAAACAGGTCCTTACAGCTCTGGAATTCCCTGCCTTTGTGACTGATGGTGAAGAGCATTTTTCAGTAGAATAAGCAGGGTTGGGGGGTGTGGGGAGGAGGAATGCTGTATGTTGTAAGTCATGTGGAATTATGGTAAAAATGAAAATGTTGGGGTTTATTTGGATCTCCTGTGTATTAGCTAATAAATATAAAGCTACAGTTCTATTACTCTACAATTCTTCAGTGATGGTTTATGTACAATTGTATGCAAAATATATAAACAGATTTGAATATGTTAAGAACTTCATGTGGTCAGAAGATGTATATTAATGTGGTTCCTATGTTTTATAGTCCACTGCATAAACATTCAGATAAAGTGTTCTTTTCTGTCCCTTCCCCCCACATCCTGTCTCCACGCCCCCTCATCCCTCCATCCTGAATCAAAGCTTGTGGTCCTTTTCCATCCGTGTACTAAAAGGTTCTTTGTAAACCAGGCCATTTGTCCATCATTGTTTGGGGTCCAAGCAGTGGTAAGATACCCTGTCACCGATCCCGCGTTCTATGAATGGCAGCTCCTCTCCGGACAATTGGCGGAGGGGCCGAGAAATATTCCTGAGAGGATTATTTAACCTTTCAATTTAGAGGGCACAAAGCCTGGGCTGATTAATGAACTTTCTGATGGGCACCGATAAGCGGATCTATTTCTTTATTTCCCCTAAAAGTGATTCCTTCTCCTGTCCATATTACTATAATCTTAAACATAAAATGTGGCAAATAGATTAAAAAACAGCACTAAAGAGTTTATCTGGCTGGCAAACTGAAGGAGCTAAATTAAAATTGGTAATGACAGCAGTGGCTCAGCCTCATATACGGTTTTTAAATGCACTGTGTATTTTGAAGAGACTTATTCTCCAGCGCGCCTGGTAATGACTGCTTTTGGTGCACAGTCTGGGGCTGGCTTCTGTTATCCCCACCTCGCCCCACCCCCACCACCCCCCAAAAAAATGAGTTGTGTTATCTGGATGGCTGCAGACACATACGCATCCCCCTTTCTCACTGCTTGGGCAGACAAGGTCGATAGCATTACAAGGTATTTGTGGCAGTGCTTGTTTCAGTTTTCAGAGCTGCCAGTTTCCAGGCGGATTTGAATTACAAAAGAAGAAGCTGGCATGAAAATTGAAAGGTTTTATCGGCTGGTCTGAAGCCTCATAGCACATTGCTTATTTATGCAGTCCATTTGCACCAGGAAATATAAAAAGAAAATACATTTTTAAAATAAGGCCATAAAGACCCAGATATGTTTAAGATGGCAAATAAAATATAGATACCTATAATATCTTTCCAGGAAATGATTTTCACTTAATGTTGCACATTACTTCAGAAGAGCATTTATGTTGCTGTCATAAATTTGTGCGTTTGTGTCACTATGTAGGTAGTCTCTGGGGATTAAGAAGGAAGCCTTTGCTAACTTACTTTAAAATTAAAATAGACGAGGGATAGCTCTGCAGTTTTAGAGCTACTTTGGAAATATTTAAATAGGGTGGTAAATTAAACTTAAACTAACATTTTTGCATTCCATGTAAAATTAGCTATGGCCTAGTGAATAAATGCCAGTACCTTTGGAGAAAATTGGGATGCATTTTAAGCCATGAAGATTTAGAGCATTCAGGGAGTGAATTACTGTGACCCTTACTGTCTTGCGTATGTTTATTGTTCTCTGTTACTGAGGTTTCCTTTTTTATTGTTGGGGGGGTTTTTTGGGGGGGGGAATCTCATTTACAAAAAAAATTATAAATTAATAAGTTTAATAGCTTTTTATTATAAAAGTTTTGTTTCATTTCTTTTAGTCTTCAGATAAATTGTCTTTTGGATGTTGCCTAATGTTATTAACACTCTTTTCACTGTTGATAGTTATACCAGCAGTTCACCTCTGTGCATACTACTTTAGCATAGTTTTTACTTACTAAAAAAGATATGCTCATGTAATAATCCCTTACACACTTGGTTATATAAAATGAAGATATAAATATACAGACATACAGTACTGCAAGGCCTTGAATAATTAGTGGTCTTACCAAATGGTCATTTTCAACCTTTAACCCACTGGTTTGTAAAAAAGTTGTAAGTATCCTAACGAGGGGGTAGAAAGGAAGTTACATGTATATATAGGAAATGACAGATCAATAAAACAACATTCTTTATCCTGCTGCAATTCAAATGAACATTGTTTTAGAACCCATTTTCCAGTAAAGCAAATTACTCTCAACCATGAGAAGTGCAATTTTTTGCAATTTTCATTTTCACCAGTGTTTAGTACCTTTTTCATGTGTTCATGACCTGGACTAATTACTTCATGTAGTTTTTTTTTAACAGAGAAAATATCAAAAGCATACACGTCTGCTGCATGCTAATGATGTGCTGTACATTTTTTCATGAATTTTCATAAAGGATTTTTTTCTACGTAGCATGTGTGGCTTAATGATGTAATCACCCAATAGACTAGAAAATGCACCAAAGGAGTCGTTCCGGTCTGTTGTGTACATAATACATGTTTCAAAAATCAGCCTAATTAAGGAATTACCTGATGGATTGGGAGTCTGTCTGGTACATGACATCGTGTTTTTAACACACACACACAAAAAATACAGGTATATAATTATATATGGTGTTTTTAATGGCATTTTTAGAATGTAGGGAAAATTAGCAGTAGTGTCCACTGAAATACAATTGAACTCTTTTTTTCACTGAGGAAAAAATAAAAGATTAAAGAACTTCATAAAAAAGCTTTGTTTTAAAATAGTTTCAAAGCCTTTTGCTTGGGGTGAAAATTCTTCCCAGTATTCAAAGGAAAGTACTATTGCAACTCTTTGCCAGAATGCTGTGGAAATGAAAGGCTTTGTCCAAAACCTTCGTTGAAATAGACCTGGGATTCAGATCCCCAGGTGTGAAGACTTACCATAGAAAGCCATTGAAGAGGGAGGACAGCATCATTTGTTTAGTCACATGGGAGCATCATTTTTGCCTTCTCACAGACTCAGCTTTGGGTCAATTCACTGCAAAACTGCCCAGCTTTTAAATTTCTTGCTTTGATTCCTTTAGGCTGCAGATGTGATTTTTCTTGACTACATAATGGTTACATTTCTGCTGACACTTGTATTGTAAACAATACCAAAGAAAGGAAGGGCATCCATTCTTATTTCCCTTCCTCCTCTTTATAAAACTATATAAAATACTTAGAAAATAATCTGATCGCTAGAGTAGGCAGTAAAAACAATATCTTTAAGAAAGTAAGTATATTTTTTTAATTCAAACTTTTGTTCTGCTCAGATATCAAATTCATATCAATGGGCTTTTTCTTCAGCTAATGGACTTTGACTTCATAGTCCAAGCTTTTTGTTTGGGGTAACATTTTCTTGAGAAATTCCATTTGATTACTTGGGTTAGATTTTTCTTAAATACATGAATAATAGGGGGGAGGCTTATGCTATTAGTGAGTTTATTAAAAGAATAAGTTGAATGAAAATACTTTGAAAGAATAAGATTCTCAAGCATGAAAAGCATATAGATTTAAGAGGTATGAGTATAAATGTGACTTGTTCAGAAAGACTGGAACTAAGCTCAGTACTTCACTCAGCATGACGTTTGATCGTGAACATTTACCTCAGATACTTAATATTTTTGCTTTTTAATATATGTTTGTATAACAAATTGGATTAATAAATAAAAATGTATAGCCTAGTATTTAAGCATGTGTGATTATAAAAATAAGTCCACTTTGCAGTCATGAGAGTAGAAAATTCCCTTTAATTAGTGAAATTGATTGCATATCCTATAGTAATGAGCTTCAACAAGATGTAAGCCTTCATTGGATCAAAGTCAGTATAGATAAGGGCAGCTCAAGGTCACAGAGGGAGATGCCCAGCAGGTTCATTTGCATAAAAAATTACAGTTGGAAATAGGACACTGAGGCAGCTCTGGCGTTCTGATCTCTTGGCCTTTGTCATGGAGATTCCTACTAGTGAAGGGGGTAAGGCCAGTGTCCCAGATAATGATGAACTGTTTTTAATGGCATTCATTCATTCATTCCATACTAACTACTCATGCAGAAAAAAGGGTTATGTAAAATGACATTAGAAGAAAATCATTTGTAATTGTTGCATCGGGCTGCACTTTGAGGAGACATTAGGAGTAAATCCGTGGCGTGGTAGGCTTATGCTTTATCTTCTGATATTTACTGAGTTTACTGGTGCATGAAAAGCTTTCAGCAAGAATAGCAGATGGGATGGACCTTTCATAGGTAATGCTATCTACCAGGTTATTACTTCTATATATTGATAGTAAAGTAATCTCCAAGATATCACCCTACAAATATAGATTATTTAAATGTCTGCACCAAAAAAAGAAAAAGAGCTGCTTTCATAAAGAGTTCATTTGGTAGCCATTAGGTCAAAGTCCTTAGATAAATTTTTGACTTAAAAAGTTCTAAACTACATTTGTTCCTTGCATTCAACTTTGAATCAGTATGGACATGTGTGGCAGGACACTGAACTTAGAGCTTATCAGTTGACACACTCTGCTTGAAATTGGACCTTTCCTAGTAATTAAAAATAATGACGTGCTCCATGGCAGAAGTATTGAGTCACAAATTTCTATTTCTAACACTAAATAGCTATAAGATTTTTGTTAGATCACAGTATGAAAATTTGTCCACTGGAACTCATTATTGAGTTTTCAGTACTGTATTCTAATACAGAAATGTTCTCTAATTAGGTAAGATCTAGGCTGATTTTATTCCTATT
Source organism: Craseonycteris thonglongyai (assembly GCA_004027555.1). Lineage (NCBI taxonomy): Eukaryota > Metazoa > Chordata > Mammalia > Chiroptera > Craseonycteridae > Craseonycteris > Craseonycteris thonglongyai. Next base: position 16,535 of record PVKE010019776.1, on the reverse strand, counting down.
AAGTCCTAGTACATGATAGTTCATTAAAATGAGAGTATGTAGATAGAGTTTGTCATGTCATTTACTAATTAATTATTGTGAAACAGTTTAGAATTTCATAGCACAATATAAATACTGTTGCTATTTTTATTAGTATTAATAATGGAAGTTTTTAACTAGTGATGTTATTCAGATGAACAAACATTCAAATGTTTACACTTCATCCAAAGTCATAAGTGAACAGTGGGGCTGAATTTGAGGCTTCTGAGTGAGATTAAATTCAAAATATTATGCAATAAGTGTCAACATGAAACAGGCTTTCAAAATCTTGATTATAGGGGATCTCTTTATTTCTGATACTGTAAGATAGAATTCCTGTTCTCTGCATTACTAACTCCTTCCTGAATCTGCCTAAGTATGTACCATACTCAATGTGAAGTATAAGAGACACTTTGGAGAATGTTAATTTATTCAGGCTTTTCAGTATATCGAAGAGTAATTTCATAGATTGTTCTTTAGTGACTAAATGTATTGGATGCTCACTATGGGCCATGTACTTTATATATGCATTACCTCATTATTCATTTACTAATATTTATATGCCTGGCCCAGAATGACTACCTGCCTGGCCCTGTTATGGGATCTGGGGTACAACCGTGAACAAAAAACAGACAAAGCCCTGTGAATGAGGACATAAACAAGTGAATCTATAGTATGTCAAAGGTGGTAAGTGCTATGGAGTTGGGGAGCGGGCAGTGAAGCAGGATAGGGGACACCAGTTAGAGAAAGCTAGCTATTTTAATTGGGTGGTCAGGAAGGCCTTACTGAGAAGATGACATCTAAGCCCAGAAGTGAAGGAACAGCATTGGGACTACCTATAATTTTCTCAAACTTAGGCAATACAATAAAGTCAGAGAAATTCCATAAAGCTTTTTCTCTGTGTTCTCAACTCGTACCAGAGATTTTGGGTGTTCGTGTTTACTTGAAACACCTCTCTCATGGCTGCATAACTCATTTCAACTCTCCAAAATTTTGCAGTCTTTAACTCATTCAACACCTATTTATTGAGCACTTACTATGTTCTAGGTCAGACATTGGCAAATTTTTCTAGTAAAGAGCCAGATAGTAAATATTTTAGTTTTGGGGCCATACAATCTATGTCACAACTCTGCTCTTTTGTAATAGCATGAAAAACAGCCACAGATAATCTATAAACAGATGCGCCTGGCTGTGTTCCAATAAACCTTTATTTACAGATGCTGAATTTTGAAGTTCATGTCATTTTTACGTGTTGCAAAATATTCTTTTTTTTTATTATTTTTTTTAACCCTCTAAAAATGTAAAAACCATTCTTACCTTGTTGTCCATACAGAAACAGGGAGTGGGCCAGATTTGACCTGTGGGCCATAGTTTTCCAACACTTACCAGTATTCTAGACTCTTGGCATACAGGTACTCAGCAGACCAAACAAAGATCCCTGCTCTCACACACTTTTCATTCTAGCAATGGGGAGGCAGGTAGTAAACATAATAAATAACCAATTCAGTACCCTAGAAGGTGAAATAGGGAAAAGGATCAGGAGCGCTTGGCAGTATTAAATAAAGGTGGCCTTAACTCTGGGAGAGGAGATGATGAGAAGAACCAATCGAGAGTTGTGTAGTAATATGACTTTCCCTGAGGTCTGTACTCCTAAGGAGAAGCCAGAATTGCTGTGACAGTACAGGTGGCCCCTTCCATGAAAAAGTCCCTACTTGTATCCATACCAATCAAGTCAAGTTCCAGTGTCTCGATATTCATGCTAATTCGCCCCCCACCTCCCATTACTTCTTGATTCCTCTTGTCCTTTTGCATAGGATTTGAGCCAATGGACTCTCTTATTCCAGTGGAATAAATATAGCATATTTTCCTTCTCAATGAATCTTGGAGATCTTGCCTCAGAGATCAGTTGCCCTATATTTGCACAAATAGAAAAATTTATAAACATAAATCAGTTTTTCAGAGAACATTTATTATTTGGGATTATGGATTATTCTTTTATCATTGGTTATAGTCTACTAATAGTTGCCAACTAGTTATTGAGCACCTACTATTAGCTTTAAACTACTGTCTCATGCCACTTAAATCCAATGCTCTTCACCCTGATTTATAAAGCCCTAACTATCTGATCCCTCTCCATCTCTAGGGCTTCTTCTCTCACTTTTCCTTCACCTGCTACACTTCCAAGTTTATACATATTTTTCAGATACTGAAATACGGCAAGCTTATGCCCACCTTAGGGCTTTGTACTACCTGTCCCCATGCCTTATGCCTAGAGTACTGTTTCCTCGGTCATCGAATACTTTTCTTCTTGCTACAAGAAATGACAGGGAAGCTGGGATGGCTCAGTGGGTTAAGCGCTCACTTTGCAGCACCGGGGACCGAGGATCAAATCCTGGCCCCGGCCCGTGCGGACCCATACGCTGAACTGGGGTGTGCTTCCCGAATGCGGTGAGGCCTCCAGTTCAGTTAAAAAAAAAAAACCGAAAAAAAAAACAAAGACTTTTAGGGGAAGCCGGGATGCTCAGTGGGTTGAGCACTCACTTTGCAGCACCGGGGACCGAGGATCAAATCCCGGCCCCGGCCTGTGTGGACACATGTGCTGATCTGGGGAGTTCCCCCAGTTCACTTCTCTCTCTGTCTCTGTCTCTGTCTCGCTCTCTTTCTCTGTCAAAAAATTAATAAATAAATAAATAAACTTTAAAAAAAAGAAAAAGAAATGACCACCCAGTGAGAATTTCCTCAAAATTCAGTCTAAGTCACCACCAGTGACTCTCTCATTCACATAACTCTATTTTAATTTCCTGTGTAGTATTTATTACTATCTGATATTGTATGTGTGCACATGTGTGTGTGTGCATGCATGCATGTGTGCATGTGTTGGTTTTATCTGTCTTCCACCATGAAGATATCGGCAATAATTTATGTCTTGCTCACTTCTCAATTACCTAATCATAGAACAGGAACTGGCATGTATTAGGCACTCAGTATTTTTTTAACAAATTAATGGAAGAAGGCATGCATATGCCCAGGCCATGTTTCCAGAGATGGTAAACATCACTAATGGAGGCACCCTTGGACTTCTATTCTGTTCTACTTGTTTCCTTCCCTTCTCCCATACACAGTCTAGTTTCCTGAAAAAGTCATCTGTGTTCTTCAACATCTTTCTGCTTGTAATGAACCCATTACAATCTGATTTGTGCCTCTACCCCTCAGATGAAACTGCTCACAACAGTTTCCAGTGCCAGACAACTTCCTGATTGCTGAGTCCAACGGATTTCATAATCTTCATCTTATTTAACCCATCTATAGCTTTTCACAACTTTATCCTTAAACATTATCTGTTCTACCTTCACATTCATGACACCATCTCTTTTGGTTTTATTGCTTGCTCTTAAACCACATATGCTCATGTTTGCAATTTTGTGTCATACCAAATAACATAGTTATCTTTTCAGATGGAAAAAATTATTTTTGCTTAATAATTTCATGTCTTCCTAGTGCTTGGCTACCTAATCTAATTTGTAAACCACTATAGTCAGTGGTATATGCCTATGTGCCTACTGGTGAAAACTGTGATTAGTGAATTTTAGCTAGTCATAATTCATGAACCACATTTTTTAAAAAGATTTATTGTACTGTTTTTGACAGGGAGAGATAGATACAGAAAGAGAAGGGAGGAGGGCCCAGAGCAATCTCCATAATTGTACATCATCTATTTTTTGACATGGTTTCATTCCACACAGGTGGACATGGAGCCGCGCAGGGCAAGAACCAGGCTGGGGACCTCTTGCATGGGAGGCACACCCCTGCAAGGCGGGGAGCGAACAAGGGCCTCCCACTTGGGAAGCTCACCCTGGCAAGAACCGAACTGCCCCTCCCCATCACACACACACGGAAAGCACACCACAGTTCAGCATATGGGTCCACACGGGCTGGGGTCAGGACTTGACTCCCAGACCTCAGGGCTGCTAAAGCAAGCAGTCAACCCGCTGAGCCATCCCAGCGTACCCATGAACCACATTTTTTATTGGAGAATATAATACATTTTTTAGCTGTGTTTTTTATTATATCCCAATTGATGATAACGGATGTTGTAAATTATATTTTTATAGAGTATTTGTAGTCATTTTCAGCAGAAAAGATCTCTCAAATTATTGTCATTCTCTAGAATTCCATTTTAGGAAATAAGAGCAACAAGTAAAGTGGTTTGAAGAAGATTTTTATAACCTGTAGATTATTTTCCTATAACAAGAAAATAAAACCTCCTCAAACTGCTTGTTTATACACTAAATAACAACAAAACTAGTTGGTAGACAAGCACTTTTGATATAGGATCCCATTAAAGAACATAAGAAATAAACTTATCCAAGCTTATTCCCATCCTTCTGATCTCCAAAATAATGGGGGTGGGGAGAGAAGGGAAATTAGGTTTTCCTCCTTCTGTTTAAAGCCCTTCCTGCCTCAGTCTTCCCCTTTCTCCTCTGTTTTCACCTTCTCTGTCTCTACTAGCTTTTGCAAGGGTTCAGTTCTCTTCCATTCTAATAACAAACTCCACCAAATACCCATCTTAGTTACTGCCCATTCTTATTTATGCTTCTCAAAATCATATGTACCTATTGTCTCCTTTTCTTGAGCTTCTATTTTATTTTTTAATATCTTCTTATGAAATGTAATATACATGCTGAAAAGTACATAAAATATGTGTACAATTACTAAATTAGTTACATGACACACACTCAAGTTATATAACACCACTGTATTCAAGAAATAGAAAGTTGCAACTACCTTGAAACCTTCTGCACTATTCTCTCCCCCCTGGAAGTAACCAGCATCTTGGTTTTTGTGGATAATCATTTTCTTTCTCTTCTTTATAGTTTTACCACCTTAAAATGCATCTCTTCACTCTACAACCTATTGCCTTGTACTCTTCCTACCTTCCCACTGATTCCAACTGCTGCTCATATGGCCTATGGCAACCCTGGTCACTCAGGTCATTTCAGCCTCCACTATTAAGCAGATTACTTTAAGATCTAATCTTCAGTTCAGACAAGTGGGCCTCTGCATCTAGATACCCGAATTTCAAGACAGACTTCATCTTTTCCTCCACCTCCCTTTTTTTTTTTTTTTTTTTTTAAGAATTATTGTATTGTTTTTGACAGAGAGAGACAGAGAGAAGGGGGAGGGCCCAGAGCAGTCTCCATAGTTGTACATCATCAGTTTTCAACATGGTTTTGTTCCACACAGGTGGGCGGGGGCCTCACAGGGCGGGAACTGGGCTGAGGGCCTCCCGCATGGGAGGCACACCCCCTCGAGCCAGGGGCCAAAACAGGGGGCAAGAACTGAACTGGGGGCCTCCCACATGGGAAGTACATCCCAGTTCAGCATATGGGCCTGCACGGACTGGGCCTGGGATTCGATCCTCGGTCCCCAGGGCTGCAAAGTGAGTGCTTAACCCGCTAAGCTATCCTGGCTTCCCCCTCCTCCTCCTTTTGCTATCTTTTCTGATTTAATTATTGCCACCACCACTGACAAAATTCACCCAAGTTAGAAATATAGAAAGCATCCTAATTTCTCCTTGTCTTCACTCCCTATATCTGTTCCATGTTCAAGTGATACAAGTTTTATTTCCTAACACATTTCCCAAACCTGTACCCTTTTTCTTATCCTTGTCACCCTTGTATGTTAGGCCTACATGCCTCACCTAGAATTTCTAACACCCACGTCATTGGCCTTTCTCACTGCATCTAACCTGCTCCTGCTCACATTCACCCTCTATACAGCTATGCACCAAAATGGTTCTCCAAAATACTATTCTAACTATCCTGCTCCTGCACTGAAAACCTGACACATAACACTAGGTAAAGCCCAAGCTCCTTAACGACTTACAATGCCCTCCATTTTTTTTATTTTTATTTTTTTTGCCCTGCTTTCTCCAGCCTCATTTTCACTACACCTGGTCATACATCTTGTGCTTTGTCAGCATGTGTGCTTTTTCTTAGCTTCATGCCGTTGTTTATGCTGTCTTCTCTACCAAGGATTCTTCATTTGACTTATTATACCTAAGTCCTTGAGAGTAAACTTAAATTTTACACTTCCAAGGAAGCTTTCCCTGACTTCTTCACCCCATCCAAAGGTGGGTCTCCCCCACCGCTCCATTAATACCTGTACATGCTTCTATCACTGTGCTTACACTGTTCTGTCATTATTTATTTATATGTCTGTTGTGTTCTACTAGCCTGTTATCCTTTCCTATCTGAGATATCTAATACCTAACATAGTACTGGGTATCATGACAAATGGAATAAGGAGTGAGGAAGGAAAACAAAACACATCAATGTTAAGAATAAAAGACTTGTTATCATGCTACACACTTTAATACACAGTCATCTGAATATGGGATCTCCACACTAAACTCTAGGAGGCAGTATTTTTCTAAGGACTCTCTTACCTAAACAGAGCTTTTTTGGAAAGAATGAAGTATTTATTTTCTTCTAACATTTAATAAACCCTCACAAATATTCATGTTACAGACCAAACCTGGACCACCCAAAAAGCCGAAGACCCCTTCTGGACAGTCAGCCTTAGTGTACTGCTACAACTGCGGCCAAGAAGGCCATTATGGACACGTAAGTCTGAGTGGCTTTTGAGTGTAAAGCATTCTGCTGTTCAGAAAGCGGTTGCTAAAAGATAAACTCAGAAAAAAATGTACTTCTGAATGCTTACCTTTTTATAAACTTAACATCCAAAATAAGACAATATATTTCAATTGGTTTATATCTCCCCTCCCTAAAGTCACAGATCTGTGAGAGCATACCCTTCTAATTGTTTTAAATATATGTGAACAGGTTAGGCCAAAACAGATACAGCCCATAATATCAACCAGACAAATCGTAGTAGTCAACAGAATGGTAGCAGTTGACCTGAGTTCTTATGATTACCCTTACTTTGAAACAACCAAATCATGATTTTAGATTCTGTACATATTTCTCCAGTGTCTCCAGTTTTCCCTGGTACCGTGTTCAGTTAAATGTTCATTGCACACAAGTAAACCCTGACACTCACTAACAAAAGGACAGCGATGCTGCATCATCATCTAGCCTGCCTCCCCCACTAATGCCCGGATTCCCTATCCATCCGGCATATTTTCTAACCCCAACTGCAAGGGCCAAATGCTACATGTTCTACAACTTCTTGCTGTAAGGTGGGATGGAGGCTCCTAGCCAGCTGTCTCACTGAGTATGAAAAAGCAGCAACTCATTCCAGAGACAGGCTGCAATAAGAAGAGACTCGGAGCCCACACTCTGGGAAGCTAAGGCAAAGAGGGAAAGGCAGTGACCCAAGATGCAGAAAGTCTGTACAGAGAACTGCTGTCCTAGTCTCCAGGCAGGCCTCTGACAGCGCACAACCAAGATAACCTCATAGCAAATCAGATCCGATGGCAGGTGTGAAGCATACGGAGGGTAGGAAGTCCTCCAAATGGCAGAGGTGTGAGCCGCAGGATGGGAGAGTATCACAGGCCACGTCTTGAATACTGACCATGGCATCACACGTGCAGACCTTGGGCTGTAGCTGTACAATGTGGTGAGAAGCAAATAGGAGCGAAGGGCGGGGGGTTGGCAAAAAAGTGCTGGGCAGAGTCCATCAGCAGGTCCAGTGTATCTTCCACTTTGTGGCAGCAAGACTATAGTGAAGGGGTAGAAAATGGAGCTAGAATGAAGTTCTGAGCCTAGCTCCTAATTTGTGCTCTAGAACTGATTTCACCATATGACTTCAGCAGCCCACTATTTCTCTCTGGTCTCCAGCTTGTTTATCTCCAAAGCAAAGAAGCTGTAGGACTCCCTCAGCAATGACATGTGGGTGCTCTTTCCAGTGTGGTCAAATCCATAGTATGATAAAGATGGACAAACCGTGCAGGGTCCTTACTTCACTTCTGTAGCCCTCACACTGAAAGCCTAGTTAGGGAGTACATTCTTTACAAAATTATCGTCTCTAGATCTTTTACTGCTCTGTGCATTCTTTCTTATTTTCAAAATTCAGGTGTTACCCACACTGTTTATGGGACATTCACATGAGCAGCCCATTGCCACGCAGATCACAGAGGCACAGTTTATGCTGCTTACCTCTTTAAAGCAGAGAGCTATGATTCTAGCATTTATGTTTTGTTCAATCAAAGAAAAACAAATATAGTTGGGCACATACTGCTTATTAGTCACTCCTGTTAATGTAGATAGGAAATATATTAAAAGCATTTGGAAATTTATCCCTGAAATCTAGCATTAGGTCATTTTTAATTTACAATAAACTAAATTTGGCAGCCTCATCGCTGCCATAGATGAAGAACTCTAGATTATCCACACTAATGAAGAAGATCAGTGGTGTGGCTAATCCAGAATAGTAGATAAATTATTTAGCCAACTATCAATTGTCTGTGCTAATGGAGGGGACCAGTGATGTGGATAATCAAAATATAATTTACATTTAGCTTTGGAAAATGTTTACAGTACTGTATAGCTCTGTATAGTCCCATCAGTCTAGAGTCTAGACTATACAGGGTCCAACTGGAGACTGTGCAGGTGGTTAAAGGTGTCTGAGGACCTCTCCCCTTCACTTTCTGAATTCAGCACCACGAATGTTATTGAATACCTTCTTCACGTGAAAGATACTATAAGGTGAATAAGGCATCACCCTTCCCTAATTCCACACACCCTCTAGTTGGGGGGGCAGGGACATCTCAAGCAGCTCCCTGTGAGGAAAGCTGTTATAGGAAGCAGAGGCTGGTCGCTGTACAGAGACTACTCCAGGAGGATGTCAGAGGATGTGTGGGGCGCTGGGTGGCTATCAAGAGCTCTAGTACATAAACACTTGTCAACTTACTCCCTGACACTGTTGGAACCTAAAGCCATCACAACGTATGTACAGATTGTTAATCATTTTTGTGAAGTCTGAACACTTCAAACTTACATTATTGTTTATTGGAATACTCATTAGTAGTAAGAGTATAAAAACATATGAGAAGGGGAGACACCAACTTTAAGACAATGGCAACTTCTGAATAGGAAAAGGTATAAATGGTTAAGGGAAAGAGTTATATAGACAGTTTCTGTTATTTTAGCAATGCTTTAATTCTTAGAGGGAAAATGGAAGTAAATTAAGGTAAAATGTTATGATTTGATAAAGCTAATTATAGGTACAGATATCCATTACTTTATTTTCAATATTTAAGTGTATATTTAGAATGACTCATAATTTTTTTAATTCTGCAAACGATGTTCTTAAGTATATAGATGTACCTTCTTGGTCAGAGATCTTAGAATTACAAATCAACTTTATAATGCCAAAATTATGATAAATCAGCTAAACTCTATGTGGATATTTCTTCCTAAGAGATATTCTAGTTTTTCTTTAAAACCTAGCTAAGAAATATGAACCATTTACAAATAAGTTTTAGGTAAGATGGCAAAAGATAGAAAAGGGAAAGTTCCACAGGGAACCCTCTTTCAAAGAAAACATATTATTTGGTCTTAGACATGCTAAACGGATATGTATCATAGATCATGATAAACAAAGCCTACTATGTGGGGCATGATTTAGGCCAAGAGTGTGGATTTGGGAAATATCGCTGAGGGAAGACCTGAGTCATGAGAGTAGGGAGCAGTCCTAGAGCGATGAGGAAAAGAATGATCTCGTCTTGAGTGAGGGAAGCAAAGAGAAGAGATGCACCCAGGCAAATTTTCAAACTAGCTACAACCCACCACCACCCTGCTCCCCACCATAAGGATCAGCTGCCCTTGTGAGCAGTGAGAATTGAGTTAAAATAAGCTTACAAACCACTTGTGTGGAGGGAAAAGAGCAGAGGGCTAAGAATTTACAGCCACATTGAGGGTGTAAATGTGAAGGAAAATAGAGAAGCACCTGATGGAAGGTTGTTGAAGCGACAGACAAAATCTAATACAGTATAAGGCCAAACAAAATAAACCCTCTAACAGAGTTATGAAGCATACTCGTATGTGGTGGGGACCTTCCCACCTCCAGCCATTGCTGTGAACTCTGACTGGGGGGGGGGATTGGCAGGGCAGATTGAAAAATGATAAAGCTTTCATAGGTCAAGAAGTAAGGGGAGGGGGGGGGGTCAGGGAAGAAAATTCAAGTCTGAAAGAATAGAGTGTAAACAGGGTTGGATGTTGGGCTGAGTGATCCTCCCAGTGTCCCAGCAAGACCATATTCTGCAGTCACAGCATGGGTTTCTAGTGATGTGAGGCTCATCTCTAATTGCAGTGGTCCATAATCTTGCAGAAAGGTTGTCTGAACAGTGTGTCCTTGTGCCATCCTAATTTTAAATGCAATTTGCAGGAATGTACAGAAAGGCGGATGTGTAACCAGACCTTTCCAACCTCTCCATTCATCTACTACTATGATGACAAATATGAAATTCGGGAGAGAGAACAGAGAATAAAACGAAAAGTAAAAGGTATGTCATTAGACTTTTTGTTAGATCACCTTTGTAGTAGTTCCTAAATTTCTTTTATGTCCTATCTTTGCCTGCTTTGGAGGTCATTGGTTAGCACAGAAAATGTTTTTAACAGTTACCATAGAAACTGGAACTTTCTTGATCTCCAGAAATCAAGTACCCACTGCAGAATTCTTGTGTTGTAATCTATTCAGAATAAACGTTTTTTTCTAACGTAATGATCATTTTAGAAAATGTCCAGAAAATACTTATATCCATATGTAATGCAGAGTTTTTATAAGCTCCTTTGAGATTTTTCTGTTTGACTAGGTCATTGTTTTTTTTTCTTCCTTTGTACGGTATGTCTCTAGTATTTTTTCATGGAAAAAAAGGCCTTTCCTGCTAGGTGATTCCTGGAGCTTCCTGGAAGAAGTCGTTTCTTATTGGCCACCATGACAAGCAGGGCGCCAGGTCCATGGGCCCCTCTGTGGTTTCTTTATTTACTGTTACTAACATAAAGTTCTTTCTCACCAAATTATCTTACAACGTAAGCCTGTCTCTCTACCTGTGTTCTTTCTTACAACACACTACTTTAAGATCATTTATCGAGTTATTGTTCTTGCTTTCAGGACAAAATACTTAATGTGTTTTTCAGGTTCACCTATTCATGGTTGACTCTTTTGGCCTTTTTGTTACTTTTCCAGTCTATGATCCATTGAAATTTTTATTTTATGCTGAAGTCTATAAGTAATTATTTTTGCTCTATATTCTAAAATTTTTGGTTTGTTTGTCCCCTAAATATACTGCTTTACACTTCATTTCATTGGGGATGGCACTTCTTTAATCTTTGAAGGTTTTGTTGTTGACATGTTATTTTTCGTCCTTCACTGTAATCTCCTCTCCCACCTACCCTATCAAAATCAGTGCCATCAGACACTTGTAGTAAGAGTTGCCAAATCCTAACAAAATGTAACATCAGATCTGGCCCTAAAGCCTGGAAGCCTGTGTGCACATGTGCACACTCTCCAAGCCAGCAGCTTCTGCTCTGAAAGTATAATCTGTCCAGCTTGGCATCCACCTGTAGGTACTATAGCCAGACTCCATCTGCAGAGGGTCACTGTGATGTCAGTTGAGACTGTCAGAAGGACATTTTATGCATCTCGTTTCATCTTATCAAGGGCTGTCCCTTGAATTGGTCAAACATGACTTTTCTTCACAAAGCTGATTACTGCTCCCACTGGTCCTCATCTGCATTGCTTACTCTATTAATAGTTAAATTGTATTGAACAGAATAGATGTCATTGGACCTCTGGATAGTTTCCATTTTTAGCAATCAGAAATATAGAACTACAACCATACAATTTTCAGCGAGTGATTTTTACCTTAGTAAGGGCTCTGTAGAATGTTGTCTCATTAAGGCACCTAAGTGTCTGGCTTTCCTCTCTGCTAAGTTATTGACAGGCCTCTGAAAGCTGTGCATGGACTGTCTCCCTGCAGCATATGCAGAAATGCTTTTTTGTTTTCCAGAACTCCAGAAGAATGGGGACTTCCCAAGGCAGTTCAAGAGGCCTCACATGGAAGCAGCAAATCCGAGGTCCCCCCGTGATATAAGGATGAGCCAGGCCTCGTGGAGAAGCAACAGAGCCCCTCAAGAAAAGAAAAAAACCCACAAAGCTACGAGGAGCAGGAACAGTCGAGAGTGTGCAAAGCACAGGAAGGCTGACAGGTGTCATGACGTGGATGAGGACTTCCCCAGGGGTCCAAAAACCCACTCCTCTCTCAGCAGTTTCAGAACCCAGAAGCCTCACAGGTCCTTCCAGCACTCACATCACCACACACCCAGAGAAGATAAGCTGCCCAAAGAACGCAGGCGGGGCAAGCATAAGAGAAAGGAGCAGCATGTGGGAGCTGAGGACAATGACAACTTGTTTCTCATTAAGCAGAGGAGAAAGAAGTCTAAATTGTGAGGCAGCTTCTGATTTGGCTCTCCAGTGTCTGGTCTTTATGTCTATGACATTCTGGCAATATTTTATTTCTATGATTAAAGAAAGTGAGTATTTTGGGGTTTTGTTTGTTTAATCTCAGCCATATCTAGAGTGGTTGAACAAAGACCATGAAGATCTATGCTCTGTATCCAACAGGTTATTAGGTAAGACAACAGAAAACTGAAGACTTCCCCCGTTCTAGTCCTGCATTTTTACTCAGAACCTAGGGATAGAAAGAATCTTTTTTAAGAGAATTTTTTTTTAATTCTTTGAAAACATAAAAGCTCATCAGCAATGTGAATGTGTAAATTAAATCCTTGCAGGGATAGAAATTAATATCACTATGAAATATTTATCAATCTTCCGCATTACTTTTTTTTTTTTTTTTAAACATTGGGAATCTAAGTCTTGTGTTTCCTGCTTCAGAAGCTGGTATCAGAATCTTCCTTTGGTCAGAGCATCACAGGCTGAGAAATGAAAGTGTCATCTTTGAAGCCCTGAAGGAGCAGGGAATCGGGCTGCAGTGAAATTCAAGTCAGGAATTCGTCCAGTGGAAATGTCACAGATAGATTTCCTGAAACAAGTGGAAAAGAGTCATCACAGAACTTTGTTATCATGACAATTTTTACCATTTTTACAGCCATACTTCAAGAAGACGTCACTCAGCTATATAGAGGTGAATAGTGCCCAACTTAAAACATTGTTTTGTTTTCATGGGTTCTTTAATTGCTACAAACAGAAATTTTTGTACTTGTGAATCTTTTGTATTTATCAAAGCCTAATGTTAGAATAAGGAAAATAAAATGTCTGAAATACAGTAAATGAATGTGTGTTCTATAAAAAGACAATGAGAGTTTGGGAGACAAAGGGGACACTTGGGTTGGGCAAGGAACTGAAGTTATAAAATCTCCATAAACGGGTTAAAATGCCCTTGTTGCCCAAGCACAAGTTCTATGCCAGAATAAATTGAGATGGAATCAGTTAACTAGGACAGCTATATAGTGTTGGATTCTTAAATGTGTTTTACTCTTTGTGGAATGCACAAACTGCTGTGTATCTGGTAGGATCGGCTCTCTTATCTTTAGGGGGCCAAGGGAGACTCTCCTCCCGAATCTGCTCCATGTAAATCACAGGTCCGCTGTCTGCAGCCCACACCTTCCTGTGTCAACCCAGCTTTCAGCCCCGTGTAAGGGTTCATTGTGTGGGTGCATGGCTTTCTCAGATCAGCTGTGATTGTTGTGGCTTTAAGGTAAGTGGCCAGAGCCTTTTAACACCCTGCTAAACATTCCACCTGGCTTCATAGAGTGATATGCCTAGGCTGTATTCCTCAGTAGAAACTGGCACAAACAGCTTGTTATTGACATGGTGTGACTGGCATTCCTTCCAATCCGAGGGCACCCGCAGTCAGGGCAGAACTGGGATTGCAGTTCTGTAGCGTCCTTTTTATATGGAGGAGATTGTTTCTGCACATTCTCTTATTTTTCCTCCTCAGTTTTATCCCTTCCTTAGACCAGTGTTTTGTTCTGGGGTATAATGTACCCTTCAGGTCCATGCATTATATGCAGATAGGGAAGGTGGCTGCGCTTCATTACTTGTGGCATTAGGATAAGGAAAGACCGGACACAGATAGTCGCTGCTCTGTTTCCCCTTCGTGGCCCTTGGTGCCTGGCCCTTCCAGCAAGTGTTTGGTTCCAGTTAGTCTGTCTACACACACACTAACTTTCTGTACAAGAATGGGAGAGTTTAAAACAGAGATATCACAATCAAATAAGACTTTAAATGAATATATACAATTAGGAGAAGAAAAGCTGATGTCCCAAACAATAAGGATCTGTGCAGTTGCTAGGACTGAGAAGACCAAGTGTCTTCTGCCTTTGGCCCCACTCTGATTAGAAACAGCCTGAGTGGCTCCTTTCCTGGGTTCAAGCTTGGTTCACATTTGATGTTCTGAGTCTAGAGCGGAAAGAAGCCATCCCCCATTTTCTCAGTGGAAAGCCTTGCTTTTGTGGCCCATGCTTTTAGGAGTGCCTATTATCAGCTCTTTATGTTATACACGGAGTACATACTCATTTTAGGAAAAAATTTTAATACATTAATATAAGTCATGCCTGATTCTTCTACACAAAGATATGCTTAAAAAAATTTTTTTAAGGTTTATTGTTTTTGAGACAAGGTGAGAGAGAGAGAAGGGGGAAGGCCCAGAGTAGTTTCCATAGTTGCACATCATTAGTTGTGACATGGTTTCATTCCACACCGGTGAATGTGGGAACACACGGGACGGGAACTGAACCAGGGGCCTCCCGCATGGGAGACGAGATCCTTCACCACTGAGCCATCTCAGTGGCTACCAGTTGCCCTGCAGTTCAGTATATGGAGTCCGCATGGGCTGGGGCTGGAAATTGAACCATGGGCCTTGGGCTGGAGAGACAAGTGCTCAACCACTTGAGCTATCCTGGCATCCCAGGGTTAAATTTTTTAGTGTCTGTTCTTCCAGACATTTTTCTATACATGTACACATTGTTTTATAACCTATTTTTCTACTTAATAGTGAAAATCTTTCCTATCAAATACATATCTACATTATTACTTGTAACGGCTACATGATATCCTTTAGTATAGCTATACTGTAATTAATCATCTCCCTGTTGTTTCTGATTATCATTATTTTAAAGAAATCCTTCTGTACATATCATATCTTCTCCAGTTATTCCATTGTGATAAAACAGAACTTATGGGTCAAAAAGCATGCATCCATTTCATGCAAGTTTTAATACAAGTATTGCCAAATTACATTCTTGGCAGTGTATGAAAGTGTTCATCTCCCCACTTCCACAATCACTTGAAATATTTTCATTTCTTTTTCTCTTTGCCACTCTGATGAGCAAAGAAACATTATTTGTTAGTGCTACAATGAAAAGATTGATGTGGGCTTTATTTGTGTGAGGAGAAATGGTTAATAATATATCAATCTATTGATAAACGATATGGAACTTCTGTCATAGGGAGGAACTGAAAATTCTTCTGCCAACAAAAGATTACATACAAAATAAGACAGCCTATAATTCCTTCATAGTTATCTTGATCCCTTGATCTTACCATCTTTGGTTTTCACAATTTGGAGGATGCTATTGGCATCTAGGAAGTAGAAACTAGGTATATTGCTAAAATCCTACCAGGCACGAGACAGGTCTTCAAAGAGAATTTATCCAAACAAAAATGTCAGTGGTAGGTTGATAAACCCTAATTGAAACCCCAACCCATTTCTCAGAAGGCATTTCTACTACGGGGTGGGGCTGGGGTTCAGGTTGCCGTCCGCATCTGACAGGATATGTCCTTATTTTATAAAGCTCAGACTTTCATCAGACTCTGCTGGTGTTGGCGAGCTGGCGGGACATCTGTTCATCTTAAATGACCACCACTTCCACGACATGAAGATCTACAGACCATTGGGGCCCCTAGTGAAGGGCCAGGGCTGCTGGAGATACTACTTATGAGCGTATAACTGTAAGCTGAGGAATATTACTAGTATAGCCATGGATCAAATGCTAGGGTACCAGGCTGGGCATTAGCTCTGTGCAGATAACTGCAGAAAAGTGTGAGAACGGAGGGAGTCAGCTGTGGGGAGAAGGGAGAATGGGAAACTCACAGGACATTTGATTGGCATTAGGTTGCAGGAGCCTTTACCAGGATCCAAGTTCACATGGGCCCTTAGGGCTGTGGGCTTAACATTTCAAAGAAGTACTAACCAAGACGTGGCTTGTGCAGGCCATGAAAAGAATGGCGTGGTGAAGCTGTTTTACAGTTGCTCTCTCCAGAGAGAACAACTAAATTCTGGTGCATCTAATGTCTAGTTAATGTACACAATGGGCATTGTACCAATTGTGAAATACCGTATTTTCCGGCGTATAAGACGACCCCCTAATTTTACAGTTAAAACATAGGTTTAGGCCTATATTCGCTGTATAAGACTACCCCCCACTTCCGAGGCTGTAGTCTTATACAGCGAATATAGGCCTAAACCTATGTTTTAACTGTAAAATTAGGGGGTCGTCTTATACGCCCGGTCGTCTTATACGCCGGAAAAT
>PVKE010019775.1:0-28131 GCA_004027555.1 Craseonycteris thonglongyai | reverse complement strand
GTTGGCATTCAATATTATGTTAGTTGCAGTTGCACAGCATAGTGTTTAGATATGTATATAAATAACATATGAAGTGACCCCCTGATTTGACATGTCTAGTACTCACCTGACACCATATATAGTTATTGTAATATTATTGATTATATTTCCTTTACTTCCCTGTGACTATTTTGTAACTGACAGTTTATAATTTACATCTTAATCCTTTCATCTTTTCATCCAGCCCTTCAACATCACCTCCCATCTGGCAAATATCAGATTGTTCTATGTATCTATGAGATTTGTTTCTGTTTTGTTTGTTCATTTATTTTGTTCTTTAGATTCCATATGGTATTTGTCTTTAACTTACTTCACTTAGTATAATACCCTCTAGGTCATCCATGTTGTTGCAAATGCTGATAATATTCTTTTTATGACCCAGTAATATTTCATTGTATATATGTACCACATCTTCATCATCAAATCCTCTATCAGTGGACACGTAGGTTGCTTCACTATTTTAGCTATTGTAAATAATGCTTCAATGAACATACGAACGCATGTATTTGTGTTTTTTCAAGTTAGTGTTTTCGATTTCTTCAGATAGAAGTCAGATTGCTGGGTTATATTGCAGTTCTATTTTTAACTTTTTGAGGAATCTCCATAGTGTTTTCCACAGGGGCTGCACCAATTTGCAATCTATCAACAGTGCACAAGGGTTCCCTTTTCTCCACATTCTCACCAACTCTTGTTCTTTGTTGATTTATAGATAATAGCCATTCTAATAAGTGTGAGGTTATATCTCATCGTGGTTTTAATTTGCATTTCTCTCATAATGAGTGATGTTGAGAATTTTTTAATGTCTATTGACCATCTGTATGTCCTCTTTGGAGAAGTTTAAACTCTTTATTGAGCCTTATTTCTGTCACCCAACAAGGCTGTGAAAATCAAAATTCAAGTTCACTGTTCCAGTGAACGTCATCAGGTGTAAGCTGGCTTTAGAATTCTGCTTGTATTTTTATTGTTTTACTTTTACTTAGTTTTTAATCTTTTGCCATTTTTCTGGCCAAACTCAGCAATGTTCTTTGTCTCAGCATTGTTAATTGCTTTCTATAGGAGGATAGGCCAGCGTATCTTCTCCATCACACTTCCAGAAATAAAAGTTCTCCCAACAGTACTACTTCAGTTCCTATTCCCAGAGTGCTAATTTTTGCTAGACAAAGTTTGGGGAGTTTCTCACTTTGCTAGACCAAGCCCATCTGGCTGCTTTACAGTCCCTCTCTCCATCTCTTTCAGATTCACTTTTTCTACTTGACCTTGACCCATGACCCTCTACTTTCAGAGACTTCTCTGCTTGCCTGCATTACATAGTGCAGTGAGACCATCAGTTATGTGTTCTCTTATACTCTATCCTCACTGCTTTACCTCTTTATCCTATTTATTCTTCCTACTTAGTCTTCTCCTAAGTCCCATTCGGAGAGTTGCCTCTCCTTCCATGGCCAACTCCTCTATCTTGTTATGAATTTGTTTTGCCACTAGAATTCCTCCTTCCCCATACTCAGGCAACCTCTGAATCTTTTACCAGTCATATTGTTGCTAATCTCCCAAGGCTGAATGTAGTACCCTCTCTTCTCTGATGCCCTTTGAGATGTTCCTTTCCCTTTCATCCTCAATGTTTTCTCTGAACTTCCATAACACTTCATTGTTAACATGAACGAAGGGCTTACACCACCATATGATACTACTATTTGCATAACTGTCATCTTTCCTATGAAACTGTGAACTCCTCAGAAAAGGCATTGGTTTTGGTTTTATCCTTATTATTTTGTACTGTGCTGAACAAAATACTTTGCTCATTGCATATGCTATTGAGTGAACAAGTGAATCCTTTCTTGACCTCTCTAGAAATCAGCATTTTCAATGATCTCTTTTTCTTTCTCAGTCTCCATCTTCACTAGATCCCTCTCTCCTATGGTCAGAGACACTCAAATGTTTGACTTTGAAAAAAAAGAAAAATACCTTTACTTAGTTCTGCTGTTCTTTTTCTTTATCTTTTCCCTTCTAAATATCTTAAATATATGGTCTATGACTTCTGTCTTCTTTCTTTGTCCAGAGTCTTTGTTTAACCATCTGTAATCTGTCCTCTACCCTCTCCATTCTACTGAGATTACACTCTAAAAAAATGAAAGTGTCCTGTCTATTGCCACCACATCCTCTCATCAGCTTCTGTGACCTGATTCTGAGCACCCCTGCTGGGAAAGTGTTCTCTGCCCAGGCGACCCACTGTGCCTGAGTCTCCCCCTGCCCTCTGACTGCTGTTCTTTCATACCCACTCCTCTACCCAACCTGTTCTCAGCTTTCAGCTTTGCTCTCTTCCCTGGAGGACCCCACTGCCTGCGTGACTTTCGCTTTTATTAATGTGGTTGCTTTTCACATCTTGATTCTCTGTCCCTAATGTCTTTTCGATCTAAAATCTTGCACTACTAATTTCTCACGAGACATTTTCATTTAATGTCTCTACACCCAAGATGGCTCTCTTTCCTAAATTTTTTACCTCATCTCTTCCATTACATCCTGGGTCATTTCAGCTCAAAACTTTCCATTTACCATATTTTACCTTGTATAAGATGATACTTTTTATCTAAAATTGTTAGAACAAAAGTTTGGGGTTGTCTTATACATGGAAGTAATTCATGTATTGATTTCTTAATGTTGGATTAGAAAAGTAAGGGTTGTCTCATATACAGAAAATATACGGTAGTTTGGTCTCTCCCACTTTCATACTCCTTTCTCCCTTACCTCTTGTCAAGTTGGTTCAGCCTTCACAATATCTCTTTCCTTTCCAGTGCCATTCCTCTGGTTTAGAGCCTCGTCCTCTGTCTCAGTGTGCCAGGCTCCCTGCCCATGCCTCTGCCATCAGCCTCTTTCTCAGATACCCTGTACATCATTGCCTAGTTTTCCAGAAGTACCCCCTTCCCCAGATATTATGGAGGGCTATGGAAAAGAGTATGGATTTTGGAATCAGACAATTCAGGATCTGAATCCCAGCTCCACTATGACTGGGTAATGTCATTTTATTTAACTTTTATGAGGCTAATATCACTCATTTCATAAAATACTAGTGAGTATTAGGTGAGTTGATAGAATAAAGTTATTTTTCTACATTTAAAAAGTATTTTTTTAAGATTTATTTTATTGTTTTTTTTTTTGTTTTTTAATTTATTGTTAAATTTGATGAGGTTACATTGGTTGGTAACAATTAGACAGTTTACAGATGTACAAGTCCACATCACATCATTCATGCATCGTATTATGTGCCCATCACTCAGTATCAGTTCCCTTTCCATCACCTTATATCTAGTGCCCACTCCCACCTCCCCCCACAACTGTGCTCCCCTCCCCCACATCCTGGTAACCACCAAACCATTGAGTGTGTCCATATTTTATTGTTTTTGACAGAGAGAGACAGGGACAGACAGAGAGAAGGGAGAGGTCCCAGAGCAGTCTCCATTGTTATATATCATCAGTTTTTGACATGGTTTCATTCCACACAAGTGGGTGGAGACCACGCAGGACAGGAACTGGGCTGGGGGCCTCTCGCATGGGAGGCACGCCCCTTGAGCCAGGGACCAAACTGGAGAGAAAAGGACAAAACTGGGGTGTGCTTCCCATATGAGAAGCACACCTCAGTTCAGCACATAGGTCCGCATGGGCCGGGACCGGGGCCGGGACTTGATCCTCAGTCCCCAGGGCTGCAAAGTGAGCAATCAACCACTGAGTCATCCTGGCTTCCCTTAAAAAGCTTTTTTTAACAGATGAATAAACAATTTTAGAACAATTAAATAAGTTTTCCCAGGTCACAGTTTCTAAAGCAGAACACAGTCTATAAAGAGATATTTCACACATACCATAGGTCAAGGTACCTCTAAGCCTTTATTGATCTATATTAATGAGTCCATATTTCTATTGTCAAAAAACAAATTCTAGACTCCTCTGGATCTTCCGGATCCAAGAGAAGACACTGACTGTGATGGGGCTGGAGCAGGTCCCGATTATTGTCCGAGGCTGAGAGTAGGGAGGGAAGACAAGGTCATGTGGAGTGAGCGTGGAAGCCAACAGATACAGGAAGTTATGAGGTTAGAGAAAGACGCCGGCCCAGCATGGCTGTCACTGGAAAATGAGAAAGAATGTGGAGCTCTTTGTGTAGTTTTATGATGCTGAGTGACTTTAATCCTTCTCTGCCTAAGGCAATTCACTCTTCTTAGGGGTCTTGGGGATTTGGCCAATTGTGAGAACATGGATATTAAAGCAATTTTATGAGGTTGGCAGCCCTTATTTTTAACCCATAAATGTCATCCTTTAAAATTACAGAATGACTGCTTTGAGAAATTCCACTGGAGGATGGAAAGTATAGTCATTAAAAACATGAAAACAAAACTTGGGGTCCCTGCTTCTGCCTCTGTCCTGGACTGTGGGCTCTGGGCAGGTGTCCACCGCCCTGTGAGAGCCGGGAGCCTCCTACGTGGGGGCCTGTGTGGTGGATGCATAAACTTTTAGAATGACAGGAGAGAAAAAGGAAGGGGAATGCACTTCAATCCATGACACCCACCTTTTACTTATCTACGCAGGTCATGCATCTCACTCCCTCAATATGGCGACCATGTGGCCTTGACTTATTTGTGTCCAGAAGCTGTGTCTTTTCCCTTTACCTCATACCCCTAGATCAATGCTTGAGGAAGCCGTTCATTTAGAGTTCCTCAAATGAAAATATTTTGTGGTGAATTTTGTTTGGGAAATGCTGCGTGTTATTATCCCCTTCTGGAGATTCACAGGAAACATCAGCTGGTGTTATTAAGACTGTTTTTTGACTTTTAGCCCTCAGAGCCAGGATAATAGTTCTTGGGTTGTTTCTAGGGCCCAACTCACTCCCTGTAGAAGAGGGGCTTAAGGAGCACGGAAATTCTCACATCTCCAGGGATTTCCACTCTCTCCATGACTTTTTGGCATGACTTTTTTCACTAGCTCACTGTGGAAGGAGGAGCAGAGCAGGACGAAGAGGGCTCAGCCATCCATGTCTGAAAAGGCCTTCAAGAATTGTCTTCCCCATTTGTTCCTCTCTCTGATAGGAGGGAAGAGGTCCACTTTTCTGTGCTGATGGACATTCCGTTGCTAGTTCAAACATGCAAAGTATGGTTCAGGGACGTAAAACTTAAAGCAGTGTTTCTAGGAGCCATTTACGTTGTGATGCCAACTAAAGACATTTGCTGGTGTGCAGTGGGCATGGGGCAACAGAGATGGTGGATAAGCTCAGGAGAGTCATGGGAAGTGCCACCCACAGCCACACTAGAGGCCAAATGACACAATAAACCCAGAGCACTTGGCTCACAGGGGAAAATTAGTGCCACTGGGGGGGCATCCAAGAGGGGTTATTATGGGGGCAGTGAAGACAATAATTTGATAAAAACTCAGCCTTCCATTCAGACCATTTCTAACTGCGTGACTGCTCTGACGCCTCCAGATCAAGAATATTTGCTTTAGGGAACTGGGCAGAACTTGTAACAGCCCACATTTATTAGACTGTAGCTGTGTGCCAGACATGGGGCTAGAAAATGCTTCATGCTAGGGCAGCCACCATTGCTCCCGTGTGGAGCCTGCCTTGTGGACAGCCTGTAAGAAGGCACTATCTTCTCTGTTGAACCCTCTTCTGAAGGGCCAAGTCTGAGACTGCACAGTCTGGTAGAATTTGAGTGTGTGCAGTCTGGGCGAAGCCCTCGGCCCCTGTCCCACACAGCTAGTACTACCCCGCCAGGGGCACTCTCAGCACCTGGGCGGCTGAACCTGCCCTGCAAGCTGTGGAAGCTTTCTACAGCAGCGGACAGCGTGCAGTGGCCTGGAGAACGTTTGGGGGTGGGCAGTAAGCCAAAACCGGCACTGCAGCCTCTCGTGGGCACTCCCAGAGACCTGCAGGCCTCAAGGCATTTTGCAAAGTGGTCACAAACCACACACGACCCCCAGGTGAGTGGTGGCTGACTGAAGTAGTCTCAGGACATTTTGCGACGTGGCCACAGGCTCGGCACTGGCACAGGAATGGTATCTGTATTAACCTTGTAAAAACCGCCAGCCATGCTTTGTGACTCCCTGGGACTCTGCCTCACTCAGCTAGTGCTGCATCACCTGGGACATTCTCAACACCAAGTCAACCAGCCCAGCCCACGTACCTAAGAAGGCCCTTTCAATGGCTGAGCCTCATGGGCAGCTGGCAGGTGGCAGCAGACCTAGGCGGGCACTGTGCCTTTTGCTAAGTTGCTCCAGGCCCAATCCTGGTGATAGCCAGCCTTGGTTCCCAGTGAGGCCACCCGTACTCACCTCCAGGTCTAGAACAGGCAGTAACCAACCACATATAGCTTTGTAACTCCTACCAGGTAGCTCTGGGCCCCTCATAGGCAAGGCTGAAATTAGCCTGCACGGGAGTCCTTCCAAGAAACATCAGAAACAACACACTCAGGGGCCAGCTTCAGACCATACCAGAGATTACCTGGTTGGCTCCACAAACAGGCAAAAGAATCCATGGGGGCAAATCCCCCTCTGAGGGGTCAGCCCCCACACAGCAGCTCATACACTGTGGGTGTAACCAATCTTCACAGCCAGTCAGCCTGGGAGTCAACCCAACCCATTAACATGCCAGAAGCAATCAAGGCTCAACTATAACAGGTGAATATATGCAACACACTCAAGGAACAATTCCTGGAACATAAGCACAGGAGATCAGGGAGACTGGACCACACAGGGTGCTTCCTACATCAGGCCACCCGGCAAAAACTGGGAGATATGGAAGATCTACCTAATACATAAAAGCAAACACAGAGAGACTGCCAGAGGAGGAAACAAAGAAACTTGTGTCAAATAAAAGACCAGGAGGAACCTCCCGAAATAGAACTAAATGAAATTAAGACAACCAACCTACCAGAGAAAGTTTAAATCATTGCTGATAAGAATATTTAAGGAACTTCGTGAGAATTTCAACAAAGATATAGTAAGCATAAAGAAGAATATAGAAACCATAAAAAAGAACCAGTCAGAAATAAGGAACACAATAACGGAAGTGAGGAATACATTAGAAGAAATCAGCAGATTAGATGAAGCAGAGGATCGAATCAGCAATTTAGAAGACAAGACAGCAGGAAACACCCAATCAAAAAAAGAAGAAAAGAAAAAAGTTTAAATAAAATGAAGAGAAGAAGGTGGGATGGTTCAGTGGGTTGAGCACTAGCTTTGCAGCCCCTGGGGAACTGAGGGTTGATCCCGGCCCTGGCTGGTGTGGACCCATATGCTGAACTGGGGTGTACTTCCCATGAGGGAGGCCCCCAGTTTGGTTCTTGCCTCCTGGGTTGGCCCCTGGCTTGAGGGGGTGCGCCTCCCATATGGGAGCCTCCCAGCCTGGTTCCCGTCCGGTGCGGCCCCCGCCCACCTGTGTGAAATGAAACCATGTCAAAAACTGATGATGTACGACTATGGAGACTGTTCTGGGCCCTCCCCCTTCTCTCTGTCTCTCTATGTCTCTGTCTCACTCTCTCTCTGTCAAGAACAATAAAATAAATCTTAAAAAAAAAAAAATTGAAGATAGTTTAAGGGACCTGTGGGACAACATCAAGCATAACAACATTCACATCATAGAGGTACCAGAAGGAGAAGAGAGGGAACAAGGGATCAAGAGACTATTTGAAGAAATAATGACTAAAAACTGCTCTAACCTGGTGAAGGAAATAGACATATTCTCTGAACCCAGAAAGCTCAGAGAAGAATCCCAAAGAAGATGAATCCAAACAAGGCCCATATCAAGACACATCATAATTAAAATAACAAAGGTTAAAGACAAAGAGGAAATCCTAAAAGCAGCAAGAGAAAGGCACATAGTCACTTATAAGGGAGCTCCCATAAGATTATCACCTGATTTCTCAACAGAACTTTGTAGGCTAGAAGAAAGTAGCAGAAAACATTCAAAGTGATAAAAAATAAGAGCCTACAACCAAGACTACTCTACCCAGCAAGGTTATTATTTAAAACTAAAGGAGAGATTAAGAGCTTCCCAGATAAGAAAAAAACTAAAGGTATTTATTACCATCAAGCCAGTATTACAAAAAATTTCAAAAGGATTTTTTTTTAAGCACAAGAAAGGAGAAAACAAACCAAGATTTAAAAAAATAATAAAATAAAATGTCAATAACTATGTACCCATAAATAATTACTTTAAATGTAAATGTATTAAGTGCTTTAATCAAAAGATATAGGGTAGCTGAATGGATAAGAAAACATGACCCATGCCTGTGCCGTCTACAAGAGACCCATCTCAGATCAAAAGACACACATAGACTGAAAGTATAAAAGGATGATGGAAAAATATATTTCAGGCAAATAGAAACAAACAAAAAACAAACAAACAAAAAGCTGGGATACCAATAAGAGTGGCAATAAATGAAATAGAGTCCAAAGGAACAATAAAAATCATCAATGAAACCAAGAGCTGATTTTTTTTAAAAGGATAAACACAATGAAAAAACTTTAACCAGACTCATCAAGGAAAAAAGAGAGGACCCAAGTAAATAAAATCAGTAATGAGAAGTGACAATGAACAGCATAGAAACAGCAAAAATTTTAAGAAAATATTATGAGCAACTAACTATGTGCCAAAAAATTGGACAACTGGAAGAAGTGGATAAATTTCTAGAAGCAACAATCTTCTAAGACTGACTCAAGAAGAAACAGAAAATTTGAACAGATAGATTACAACTAACAAAATCAAATCAGTGATCAACAAGCTCCCAACAAACAAAAGTCCTGGACCAAATGGCTTCACAGGTAAATTTTACCAAACATTCAAAAAATAATTAGTACCTATTGTCCTCAAACTATTCCAAAAAATCAAGAAGAGGAAAAGCTCATTTTATAAGGCCACCATTACCCTGATTCCAAACCCAGCCAAAGACAATACAAAAAAAAAAAAAAAAGCTCTAGGCCAATATCCCTAATGAACATAGTTGCAAAAATTCTCAGGAAACTGGAATGGTTCAGCGCTCACTTTGCAACCCCAGGGACGAAGGATGGAATCCCGGCCCTGGCCTGTGCAGACCGATATGATGAACTGGGGACCTTCCTGTGCGGGAGGTCCCAGTTCAGTTCTCACCCCTCCGTTCAGCCCCTGGTTTGAGAGGGCAAGCCTCCCATGTGGGAGGTCCTCAGCCCAGTTCCTGTCCCATCAGTGTGGAAGAAAACCATGTTGAAAACTGATGACATACAACTATGGAGACTGCTCTGGGCCTTCCCCTTTCTCTCTGTCTGTCAAAAACAATAATATAAACCTTTATAAAAAATCCTCAACAAAATATTAGAAAACTGAATTCAACAATACATTTAAAAAATCATACACCGTGATCAGTGGAATTCATTCCTAGTATGCAAGGTTGGTTCAATATCCATAAATCAAGTAATGTTATATACCACATAAATGAAATAGAAAGTAAAAATCATATACTCATATCAATAGATGCAGAAAATACATATGACAAAATTCAGCCTCCATTTATGATAAAAACTCTCAACAAAGTAGAATAAAAGTAACATAGCTCAACATAATTAAGGACATATATGACAAACACACAGCTAATATCATACCCAACAGGGATTAGGAAGTACTAATTTGTAGTCACAACCTAGTCACAGAGACGTGAAATGCAGTGTGAGAATACAGTATATAGTATATAGTCAATAGGTTGTAAAAACTATTTATGGTGGTCACTTCATAAATTATATAAATGCCTAACCACTGTGCTGTACAATTGAAACTAATATAAAATGACATTGAATGTTAACTATAATTGAAAAAAAAAATATATATATATATATAACATATAGTCATGTAATGTAAAGTGCAGCACAGGAAATATAGTCAATGACATTGTAATAGCTATTAATATGTACGGTGTCTGACGGGTAGTAGACTTGCTGGGGTCATCACTTTGTGAGATGTGTAAATGTCTAATCATTATGCTGTTTTGTACACTTGAAATGAAAAATAAATGTTTCATGTCCATCTTCCCATTTCATACTCATGGCAGCAGTGTGATTCGTGGTAACAGAGTATTATTATGCCCATTCTACAGAAGAGGAAAGTAAAGCCCAGTGGGCTGAGTCACACCCTCCCTGAAGCTAGGTAGGAAGCCCAGGCACGTCCTGCTTCAGGGCTCAGTGTGGAGTCTCGTGTGGAAATGTCCTCACATTCCAGGCATAACTGTAACCACTAGAGAAGTAAGAGCTTAAGAAATCACATCTGTGTTTCAAAGGCCACCGCCTTACCCCTGCTCCCTTGGAGGGAGCCTGGCTCTTGACTCGGAAGGGTGAGAACAATCAGTCTTCTCTGTGCAGGGCTTCCTGAATGGAGAAGGGGAGACTGTCGTGGCCTTGGCCCTCCTGTAGGACAGAGGGTCTGGCCCTGAAATCTGCCGGGATTCTGCAGAGCACACTGGGCAGGACACACAGAGCCAGATGAGACAAGGTCTCAGGGGCGAATGGGGAGGCATGAGGACTCCCAGAAGGAGGGTCTTCACCTACCCTTTTAAACACGATTTCTTTTCTCCAATTCTACCTTCTCCCGGGGATGTAGTGAGAGAAGTTCTCAGCGAGTTTTGAAACGAATTTGGCTGGTTTTCCTATAAAATATGTAGGAGGGTTTCAAAACTTGGCTGTTGCCAGAACTTAAACCTTAGGCGTTGCTACACAAAGCTCAGGTGAACGCCAGCTCCTGACCCCAGCAGGGACTGCGTGCAGACCCCACGGGGAACCCCGGGAAACAGGCGGCGACAGCGAGCCTCCTGGTCCAGAAAAGAGAGATTTTGAAACACTCTCTGAAATAAGTTTTTATTAGGGTAATTGTGTGTGTATTTATAGGTTTGTAACATTCTTTTAAATGTCAATATCCCATAAAAGATGAAAATACATATTTTTAAATCTTGCATTTGAAGAAAAACGAAAATAGCAATAACACAAAGACAACACACATACAAGTTCTCTCCGGGCTGACGCTGGGCATGACCATCTGTAGGAGCTGGATTCGTGCACCCAGAGCTGACTTCCACCAGGGCAGGCCTGGGCCGTGACACGGGGCTACGACCCAGGTCCCTGAACTTGGTATAATGCTCTCCTGCCGCTGTCCGAGAATTCTGGGCACCCTTTGAACAAGACGACCCCTCCCATTTTCATTTGCACTGGGCCCCATGAACTGTGTAATGGGTCCTGCCTCACTGGTTTCCATTTTTGTAGAAGGAAGTCCAGGCCTCTGCAGCTCTCGGCCGGGCCCGCCTCCCCCTCCCACAGGGGGTCTGCCTGCTGCTACGGGACAAGCCGCATGGCTGCCCTTCGGGTGCAGGTCCTGGCTCTCCCCACACAGCGCCTGTGCCTGGCTTTGCTCCTGCTAACCCTGGCCTGGGCGGCCCCCCATCCCGCTCCACACCCCCTGAGCCTCCTTCCTCTCTGCTGCTGGTCTGGCTCACACCCCTGTGCCATCTCCCAGCACACCTGCTATGTTACAGCCACATCCTAGGCATCTGTCCCCCAATCCCCGGTAGCCCCTCCAGGCAGGCGCGGCCTCCCAACCATCCCACCCAAACTTCAGGCCATGGGAGTCAGCCAGTGTCTGACCAAGGCAGCTTTGTTTTTTGGGGGGCACTCTGTGGACACACCCCAGAAGGGCTTGTTCTCTGTCTAGATAAGAAGAACACTCTATCATGCCCAAACTCATTTCCTAGCTAAAAACCATTGTCACACACTAGGCTCTCACTTCATGTTTGTGTGTGAGTACATGTACTAAGGCTAACAATAAATTCAAAATACTTTTTTAAAATTTTTTATTGTTTTTGGCAGAGAGAGAGAGAGAGAGAGAGAGATACAGAGACAGAGACAGAGAGAGAACTGAACTGGGGGCACTCCCCAGTTCAGCATATGGGTCCGCATGGGCTGGGGCCAGGATTCAATCCCTGGTCCCTGGCGCTGCAAAGTGAGTGCCTAACCCACTGAGCCATCCCGGCTTCCCCTAAATTAAAAATACTTTGTTTAAACCTACCTTCTTTCATTTCTCATGGTGTTATTCTTCTAAGATAGCCTCAGTTATTGTTCAAAGGAGACTGTCCCCCAGTTTCTTCTCTCAGCACATGCAGACTTTTGCGTGGAGGGTTCTTGTATTCAACCAACTTAACACCTCAGGGGGGCCGGTTGGCTCAGACTAAGGGGCACGAGCTTTGGGCTGTGGACACTGCCAGCGTCTTTCATTGTCCTAGTTTCTAGGTCAACCTGTCCTCTAGGTACAGCACAAACAGGGTCTATGGTCCATGAAAATGTTTTCATTTCTTTTAAAATCCAAAGAAAAGGGATGCTGGGCTAGGTCAGCAGGTTGAGCACTTGCCTTGTAGCTGCGGGGTCTGGAGTTTGATTCCCAGCCCTGGCCCATGGAGACCCATAGGCTGAACTGCAGCACAACTGGTAACTGCCAGGGTGACAAGGCAGTGAAGGTTCTCACCTCCCATGTGAGAGGCCCCTGTGCGGTTCCCCCCTCCCTGCATTGTCCCACACCCACCTGTGTGGAATGAAACCATGTCTCAGCTAATGATGTACGACTATGGAGACTGCTCTGGGCCCTCCCCCTTCTCGCTCTCATTCTCTCTCTCTCCTCTGACCCACCTTTTTTCCAACAATAAAAGAAATCTTTAAAAAAAGTGAAAATGATTATAATAAATATACAATGTATAACATATAAATCCAGTCTGATTATAATTATCTTTATGCCAATGCAGTCATAAAATATAACTTTTAATATTCTTTTGTGGAGAAAGGGGCTCATGAAGGTAAAGGTGACTTGGGCCCCCCAAAAGGCACAACGGGGCTCTGCATGTTTGGCCTGACCTATGTTTTCAGACACCTCACAACTTCTGCCTTCAGGGTCTATCAGCAGCAAGAAGATAAGAGTGGGTGGGAAAGTGCTCTGAGACCCCCCTGTCCCCAAAGCAGCCTGAAGAGAACACTATTGTGATTGTGGCTCTAGGAGGGAGGGCTGCTGTGGCCACCTGTCCCCATCAAGAGCACTGAGGTGACTCAGCACAGAGGCCACGGCTGCGCACCACTTCCTCCGAGCAAGCACCCTCCTGGCGAGGCGTGGGGCAGGGCCCATACTACCCATCCTCCTTCGGTGGGGTGACTACTTTCCGGAATCCTGGGGACCCAGGCCCACCTCAAGAGTCTGTGCTAGAGTGGATGCCTGTCACGAGAGCTTCATTTGTGAATTTTTTTTCTTTCCAGGAAAATTTATTTTAACTCCTAGAGGTTTAAACTGAGAAGCATGTGCTGAATAGATTGGATTCTCCATGCCTCATGGGTAAACCATTAGCTCCACTGTATCCTAGGGCAGCAGGTGCCTCAGGACAGATGCCCACAGGTAAGTCATGAACCTCCCCTGGGCAAGGAGCTCACAACAACGCAGTGGGCTTAAGGGATCAGCCGTATGTCACTGCAGGGGCTCTAGGCCAGCACCTAGGCAATCTGACCAACATGCTAGCTCCAGTGCTTCTAGCTGTGGGCAGTGCCCTGTCCAAACACTGAAAGCATGCTAGGTTCTGGGCAAAAAACGACATGCCCTTCCCACTTTAACCTCAGCACATTCCTTTCGGGGCGGTGCTATTGTACCCATTTTACAGATGAGGAAACAGATATAGTGAGGATGTGAAGAGACAAATAAATTGTTCAACGTATGACCATCAAGTTGCCCGGCAACAGGGTGTCTGAGACCAGGCGCTCCTTTTCCTGAGGTGGGGGTGGCTGTGTGTGATGTGTGGTCTTCATGTCTCTGCTCCAGCATTCCCAGGGTCTCCCTGAAGAGCCCACATTTGTGCTCAGACCTCCCAGCACCCTGGAATGATTTGTCCCTTATCCTTCATGGCTGCTTGCCTCTCAGAAAGGTATAGCTCTCCTACCCTGGAGGATTAGCATGGTGCTTGGTGCCCAGAGCACACAACATGCAGGCCCCTGCTGACCCTTTATCCTGTGAATCCCAGACTGCCCCCAGGATGCCATGCTGTTGTCTATATCCATTAGCACGACCAAGGTCAAGCAGCGTTCCCAGAGTCACACAGCTAGCGCAGCACAGAGCAGGACCTAAACCAGGCTGAGTGGTTCTAGAATCGGTGAGCTAAACCACAGCGTTCTTTCTACTGAAGCGCCGTGTCTTCATCAAAAACAGCTTAAACAATCCTTGCCCTGGCTTTCTCACTAGGTTTCCAGGGAAGACAAATGAGATGATGTATGCGAAAGCCCCTTATAAGTTAAAAGTGCTCTTACCTAGTGTAATACCCTTGCCTCTTCAATCCACTCACCTTTCTTCAGCTTCAAGTTCCTTAGTCAAGAGTTGGTTTTGTTGTCTTGATTGGGGCAGTAACGATTTCTGAAAAAGTGAAAGTATTGATATGTGCAAGGTCAAAGCCCTGTAGGGGTTGCATGTCAGCATGGTATAGGGATGGGAAGGTAGATAGCTGATATCAGGATATCTGATTTTAGTCTTGACAATGTCACTGTACTTATTTTTCACCTTTAAGTGTGGGCACCATCCTTTCGTCATTGAGGACTCTCACCATATTCTGTGCTAAGCACCAGGTCACAGAAAAAGTCACAATTCTGGCCTTCAAGTAGTTCAGCCTGATCTTTCTGGTAATGTTTGTAGTAAGGAGGTAGACCATATTATTGTTTACAATTATTTTCTGCCCTTCTTGTGAGAGGATTATTTTTTTCTACCCCATTAACATAGTCTTGGGCACATGACTTACACTGGCCAATGAGATGTGAGTGAATGTGACATATGCCACTTCTGATCCATTACATATCACCACCAGTTCTCTTGTTTGTTTGTTTTTCCATGCCATGAGACCAGTTTGCTCCAGAGAGAGGCTGCACCTTCAGCCTTGGTTCTGGAATAAAATAAAAGCTGAACTGACCCAGAAAGATGTGAAATGTGAGCAAGAAATAAACCTGTTGTTGCTGTAAGCTTCCAATTTTAAGGGGATGTTTGTTATGCAGCTTAACCTAGAGAAAGCTGAGTGATACAAAAGG
Organism: Craseonycteris thonglongyai; assembly: GCA_004027555.1. Lineage (NCBI taxonomy): Eukaryota > Metazoa > Chordata > Mammalia > Chiroptera > Craseonycteridae > Craseonycteris > Craseonycteris thonglongyai. The sequence goes on along the minus strand of PVKE010019775.1, from coordinate 13,011 downwards.
TAAGAGTGGGCTTTATTTTTCTGTTCCCTTGTTCGCAGCAGTTTGCTAATAAGAACAGTAATCCTCATGTCTAAATTAATAGATTTCACGTGACATGGAAATGCATTTCATTCATTTTTTTCTCTTCAGTGCCTTCAGGTCTAGGCAGCTGGGGTCTAGGCAACCAGACAGGCCAAGTCCACAGAAGAAGTTCACTACCCTCTTTACCTATGGGCATGGTGTCCCCTGAGTCACGGGCTTGAGTGTTTCTTTGCTACCATTTCTGGTTGGTTCTTTGTCTCAAAATCACACTGAGCTGCTTCCCTGCCAACATTTGTAAGGCAGGATCCGGAGATTCTTCATGTTATGTTACAATTTCACATTAGAAAGAAACTCTTTGTTAGACCAAGTTTGTCCAACCTGTGGGCCACATGTGGCCCAGGACAGGTTTGAATGCAACCCAATACCAATTCATAAACTTCCTTAAAACGTTATGAAATTTTTTTATAATTTTTTTTTTATAGCTCATTCGCTTTCATTAGTGTTAGTATATTTTATGTGTGGCCCAAGACAATTTTTCTTCTTCCAATGTGGCCCAGGGAAGCCAAAAGATTGGACAACCCTGTTCTAGGATCTGGATAGCCAGAAAAAGTCAAGAGAAGAAGGCTAATGACATGGACCAGGGAACATGTGGCTGAACCAACTCATTAAGTAAATGACTTAGAAACGGTAAACCAGGCAAATAGAAGCCCAGTGCAAAGTACATGAGGAGGCTTACTTACCCTGTTGTCTGGAGAGGGACACAGGACACCTGGCTCTGCTCCACACCCTGAGATGTCTTGGCCAAGTCATGTCACCTCCTGAGGTTTCTATAAACCTGTAAATTGATGGGGTTGAACCAGACTCTCACTTCTTCAATGGGTGCATTTAACCCCAGCTTACTCAGTGGTGAAAAGCTACAAATGACTCATCTTCCCAGAATGTCAATTTTATTTGAATATTGGGAGGGATCAGTTTTTTAAATAGCTTTACTAGCTATAATTCATATCCCATATAATCCCATATAATCCACCTCTTTAAAGCATAGCATTCAGTGATTTTTCATATATTCAATGATTATACAACCATAACACAATCAATGTTAGAACCTTTCCATCACCCCAAAAGAAATCCTGTACTTTTGAGCCATCACCTCCCATGTCCCCCAACCCTCACAGCCTGGGCAACCATGAATCTGCTCTCTGTCTCTATAGAATTGGCCATTCTGGAAATTTTCATATAAATGGAACCATACACTATGTGGTTGTCGGTGGAGGGGAGGGGGTAATTGTTACATGAAAACAAACAGTTACACTATAAAAAGCATGCAAAAATTACATTAATTTTTAAATCACAAAGAAACTTTAAAGAAATTTCCCTTGCATCTGGCAGCTTCATGCTAAGTCTCGGTCTTGCCCAGGAATAGTGATTCGGTCAGCTCTGTGCCTGGACCCCTTTGTAGACAGTCCGGGGACCACGTGATCTTTTACCCCTATGCTAGCACTGGCCTTTAGAAGATGCCAGCACCTGACCTGAGAAAATGACAGAGATCTTCCAGGAGAAAATGTTGGTGACTTTCTGTCACCATTTCTTCCTTTATCTCCTCTCATCTTCAAAGACTAAGATTACACCAATATTTCAGAATTCTATGTAAAAATAAAACAGGTAGGTGTTGTTCTCCCTGCCCAGTCACTTCATGCTATGTCCCCAGCCCCTTGGAAGGAGATATCGTTCTGTTTTTTCACTGTGACCACTCCAGTGTGCAGTGTAGTGCCTTGGAATATCACAGGGGTTCAATAAATATTTGGTGGAAGAAAAAAATGGGAGAAAGAATAAAGAAAGAAAAAGAAGGGAGGGAGGGAATGAGGGAGGGAGGAAGGAAGGAAGGAAGGAAAGAAGGAAGGAAGGAAGGAAGGAAGGAAGAAGGCCTTGGTTAATATAATCATACATGGAACTTAGACTGTGAGAAACACTCCGTATTAGCACAAGGAAGTGGTTTGTCTTCTAGGTTTCACACTCTGAAGGAACTGACTCTGCTCCTTCAGCGTCATCAAATGGGAAAGAACAAAGGTAACCAAGAGTGAAGAAAAGAAATGGGAAGACTAGGCAGGGAAGTGATGCTCCTCAGAGCAGGACTCCGATAGGTGACTTGGCAGAAAAGTAGATAGGCAGATGCAAGCTCCGCCCCCAGTTTAGGACCGTCTATCACACGGGTGTCCAATCCTTTGGCTTCCCAGGGCCACATTGGAAGAAGAATTGTCTTGAGCTACACACACAATACACTCGATAGCTGATGAGCTAAAAAGAAAAAATCACAATGTTTTAAGAAAGTTTACAAATTTGTCCTGGGCTGCATGCGGCCTGGGGCCACGTGTTGGAAAAGCTTGTTCTACATGTTCCCAGAGCAAGTGGCTAAGCCTGTCGATTCCTCATCCCCACCTTTTACAGGGGCTGGGTGGGAGTGGCAGGAGGAGGGGGGGCCTCGCCCATTCTTGCCTTGGGCCTCACTGAGCCATAGGCCAGCTCTATCTTCCTTCTAGAAGCTGTGGGAGTAAGATCCACTATCTGTTCAATCACGGAAGAACTAGTGTTATCTGGATGGAATCTCAGCCAGGACACTTTCATCCTAACCTGCCAGGCATTGGGCAAGCTGTGAAAGTGAACTGCTAAGATCAGATAGGAGGAGGTGTTGTGTAATAACATACAGTCCCCATGGCCTTGCCTTCTCCAGATGGCCTCACACTTGGGGATCCAAGGGTGATTCCAGAGTTCAGCCCCTTCCTGCTGGACCTTTGCAGTGAGGGGCTGGCTCCCATGAGATTTGGTAACCTTGGGACCTCCCTTCTGTGTGGTTCAGTATGGTTCTTGCACCTATTCTTTCATGAGCTCTTCACAAAGATCCTGTGAGGTGGGCAAGGTGGGTAATATTTACCTTCATTATTCAGATGTTAAAACCAAGGCTTAAGAATGTAAGTTATTTGTCCACAGATTTAAGCCAACAAATGAAGGAGCTGGGTCTGCCCCACACTTCTAGACTAGACGACTTCCACCAGGTCCTGAGCTCAGGTTAGCAGCAGTCATGGAGGAGAGTGCAAAAGGGTGCGTGCGCAGGGCCCAAAGGGCAGGGTGAACATTTAATCATCCTCTGTTGCATTTAAAGACGACCTCCAGGATAGCTTTGTTTTCAATTCATTCATGCCTAAGGCTAAAATTGAAAAGAAAAGATGTGAAAATCAGCAGGCCTAGGAGTACTCAGAAGTTTTTTTAATAACTAACACTCTCTCCTCTCCTCCCTTTCTTGAATGCCAGAGGTTAGGGAATGAGAGGTCCCAGGCAGGGATGTCAGTGCAAGATACAAGGTCTGACTCTAAGGTTTGCAAACTCATCCTAGAAAAAGCGCTGCTTACCTTGTTGTTCAATATTACTATGGTAGTCACCTTTGAAGTACTCCCCTTGGGAAGCTATGCACCAATGCCAGTGCCTAGTCCACCCTTCAAAGCAATTTTGGAACTCTTTTTCTGGAATGGCCATCAGAACCCTTGTTGTATTACTCTTGATGTCCTGAATGCCATTATCATGTCTCTCTTTCAATATTTCCTTTATCTTTGGGTAAAGAAAAAAGTCGTAGGCCAAATCAAGTGAGTAGGGATGGTGTTCCAATACTGTTACTTGTTTACTGGCTAAAAACTCCCTCAGACAGTGCTGTGAGAGCTGGTGCATTGTTGTGGTTCAAGAACCATGAGTTGTTGGCAAAAAGTTCAGGTTGTTTTTGTCTAACATTATCATGCAGCCTTTTCAGAACTTCCAAATAGTCAACTTGGTTGACTGTTCAATTGGTAATAATGATCAATCCCTCTGATATTAAAAGAAAGTTAGCAACATCATTTTAACTCTTTTTCTGAACTGGTGGAAGTATTTTTGATCGTGGAGAACTGGCTGACTTTCAAAGTGTCACTTTGACACTTTGTTTAAGGGTCATATTGGTACACCCATGATTCATTACTGGTGATAACATTGCCCAAAACATCGTCTTTCCTCTCCAAAACGTCTTGGCAAACTTCAGCTCTGCTTTTATTCATCTGTGAGATCCTTTTGGATCATTTTTGCACACACCTTTCTCATGCCATGATTTTCAGTTAAGATTTTCCTGTTTCTCTATCAATGTTTACTTGGTCTTCTATGCTTCTTGCAGTCAGTGGATGATTTTGACGCACAAGTCGACACATTTTTGCAATATTTTCATCAGTTCTGCTTGTTACTGGCTGCTCTGACCTCTCCTCCTCAGTGATGCTTTCTCTCCCCACAGAAAAATGTTTACTCCATTTATACACCGCCCTTTTCTTCATGGGATTATCCTGATAAACTTGGACTTACATGTCCCTGATTTCACTTCCATTTTTGCCAAGTTTAACAAGAAAGTTAATGTTTGTTCATTGCTCTAAATCAGGCTCTGCCATTCTCACAATGGCACACAAAAACATGCAACAACAATAAAAATGCCACTCAGCAAGACATCGCCACATGTCAATGCCAACACAGCTGTGAGACACTGATATACCAAGGTTATGAACCCTTACCGAGTTGTTTGTACAGTGCTGCCAACTTAAGAGAGTGGTGGCAAGTTTGCTAACTTAATTGTCAGACCTCGTATTTCACTGAGGTGTTTCATCACCATTTTTCTAGTGCATGAGCCACTGGTCTGGAGATCACTCCTCTAGGGAACAAGCCCTTACATAGCCCCATAAAGGACACCTGGGAAATTTGGTGTCTGGAATTCTGGGACTGGACTATCACATACTCTCTATCAGGTGAGAACCCCCATTCCACTGATTGGGGTTTAGACATCTTACTATCTTTTGATTAGAGTTATAGAATTAAAAATTATCTGATTATCTACTCCAGAATTTTTAAAGCACTTTTAAAATGCTACAGAAACCTTTTCTTCTTTAAAATAAATAAAAATTCATAAATCTGAGAAAAGCAGAGGTGGAATGAGATACAAAGTAATTCTAATAGTGTCTTCCAAGTTTGTTGACCATGCCACCTGAGAGTACAAAGTTGTTGATAATGTTTCTCAAATGTAAGTCTATTTATTTTTAAATTATATACATGTATATCGGTGCTATTCTATATTATGTATATTTGAATCTATCCCCAAATAGAAAAAATTAAAGAATGAATTAAATGTATATATATACATAGAAATTCTAATTTTTTTCTCTCCCCTGTTGAGTTGTGTTAGGAGTAGATGTAGAATACTCACTTTGGAGAACTATGGGTTGGCCATTCTATAAGCTGGGAAATTTAGGAGCCCTGAGGTTCAGATGTTCATTTTTAGGTTATTTGTTATTCTGTGCTATAGCCCTATCTTATAATATTTACCTCATTCAATTTTTTATTGTGATAAAATATACATAACATAAAACTTACTATCTTACCCATTGTTAAGTGTATAATTCTGTGGCCTTAAGTACATTCACATTGTTGTGCAGCCGTCACCACCATCCACCTCTAGAACATCTTCATCTCCCCAAACTGAAACTTTGTACTTGTTAAACACTAGCTCCCACTCCCCCGGGCTCCTGATAACCACCATTCTATTTTCTGCCTCTGCAATCTGACTCGTCTAGGTCAATAATGATTTGTAAGTTCCTATGATGCAGGTGATGATTTTTGCATGGTATTGCGTGGTGAGCAAGGCCGATGAAGTCCTCCCCCACACCCCCTCCAGTAAAGTCTGCTTTACTTAACCTAACCAAGGCGTGTGTTAAATTAGTGTCTTTGGAGAGGTAAGGAGGTGGGCTCTATCAAACCCTGTGGCCAATTGTGGAGTCAGGGGAGGGGAGAGAGAGGCTGGATCTGAGGCAGATGTGAGAGATAATTACAGGATAAAAGAGAAATACCTTCCCAGAGAATTCCTTAAAAAATTGGGGGAGAGGTGGGACTTCCTGTGTAATGTAACTTGAGGCTGTATTTATTTTAATTCAATGCTATAGGGAAAGGTGATCCCAAAAGACTGGTGGACATGTGAACTTGAGGTGTCCTTATTATTCCTAAACTGCCATGACTTAGGCTCCAGGGTTTAGGAGGGACAGTTTCAGGTGTGGAGAGGACAGGAGAGGGTCAGAGCTTGCACCTCCCAGCGTAAAACTTTGCTGGGTGGCTGAAAGCCTGCCCACATCTCCTGAATTCCATGCTCCGCCTTTCCGCCCAGTCTTTACCTTAGGATAAAATTATTCACTTCCAATTACAGGGCTGGTCAAAAATCAATACAAAGGTGGGAGTGAACAGATCATTTTTCTTATGGAAATAACTGTTAACATTAATTTTTCATGAGTGCTGCCTTTGAATTGCTATCCATCACTGAGGGAGCCGTGGCCTGTGCTTCAGCTAGTGTGCGTGCTTCTGAGATTTAGGAGAAACCAGCTGACAAAACCAGCAGGTTACTGCTCGGGACTGCTGCCTGTGGAACCAGTTTAAGTGACTGTCTTGATCATCATGTTGATTAAAACATGATTAATAACATCTTGTTTCCAATCTCCAAAACTCAGTCCTAACTCCAGTGTGGTAGCTCTATTTACGGAGTAGGCGCATTTTGCACTTCTGTCATATTTATTTTCAGTAGAGAAGTCAGTCTCTCGGTGGACACTTTTGGTGTTGATTGAGAGGATGGGTACATTTGGCTGGTGTACTTGGCTGAGGGTTGCCAGCTGCATGCCTTTGGGACCTGGAGTCTTGGATGGGGGGAGTGCGAGGGCAGTTTCTTGTGTCTTTGCATACTGGTATGTGCTTCCCTGTGCTTTTAAGGCTGTTATTTTATTTTTATTTATTTATTTATTTATCTATTTATTTATTTATTTATTTATTTATTTATTTATTTATTTATTGTTTTCAACAGAGAGATAGAAACAGACAGAGAGAGACAGAGAGAGGGGAGAGAGCCCAGAGCAATCTCCATAGTTGTACATTAGTTTTCGATATAGTTTCTGTCCACAGGTGGGCTTGGGGCTGCACAGGGCAGGAACTGGGCCTAGGGCCTCCCGCATGGGAAGCACACCTTAGCTCAGCATTTGAGTCTGCATGGGCTGGGGCCGGGATACAATCCTCAGACCCTGGGGCTGCAAGAAGAGTGTTCAACCCACTGAGCCTTCCTGGCATCCCCTGTTATTTTATTTTTAAACTCTTCTCCTCTGTTTCCTAACCTCAGCCTGCCCCGTCCTCTCAGAAGCTTAACCATCTTCTCTGTGAAGTCTTCTCAGCTCCCCACCCTAGCAGAATTGCTTGGTTGATAAACCTACCCCCCTCCTATTATGCTCCTCATATTACAGTGTGTTTTCTTCCCTAACCAACCGTCAGTTACCTGACAACAGGCAAAGTGCCTTTTTCTTTTTGGATTTTTAGCAGCCAACAGTGCCTGGCCAATGGTAGGTGATTAATGAATGTTTATTAAATGGAACCAAAATAGCTGGAAGTCATTCTTGGCTTTCTGTAGCAGTTGGAGGCTAGGCAAGGCTGACCCTACCCCAATTGAGGAGAAAGAACTAAGTGCTAACCCCAGCTCTGTGGCTAATTAGCTGTGTAACCATGAATAAGTCACCACCACTGGGTCCTTACCTATGGGTGGTGGTGGGGGGTGGCGGTGGATTCTTTCCCAGCTCTACTTCCTTAACCCCAAGAACCTCCACCCTTAAAAAAGAACTCTTCCCTGTGCTCACTCCCCCAGGTATATGACATCTTCTGATGCCAACTTGCTCAGCTCCCTTCCTAGGCCTCAGGGCTGACTCTCCCTCCTTCCCAGGTCCCCAGACAAGCCCCCAGGACAAAGCCCATCTCTGGTTGTTAACCTCACCTATCAGCCTGCACTTCGGCTTTGCTTTATCAGTGACTCCTGAGCCCCTTTTTATTTTCTGATACGATTACATTTGGGACAACCACCCTCAAATAAAACATTTTTGTGACTCCAGAAAGTTCCCTCGAGCCCCTTTTTAGACTCTAGCCCTCCCCACCCCTCACTTCTACCCAGCTGGGGACCACTACTCTGACTTACTTTGCTGGCAACTAATTGTGCCAGTTCTGGAACTTCATAAATGAAGTCAAACAGCATGTATTCCTTTGGTTGTTAATGTTTTCATTCAACATAACCTTTTTGGGATTCATTCATGTTGCTGTAGGTGTTCGTGGCTCATTTTCATCAGTGAGTAGCGTTTTGTTGTTTGAGAAAACCACAATTTATTTTTAATTTCTTGTTGGAGGACATTTGGATTGTTTCCGGTTTTGGTGTTTTTGTGTTTTTAACTGTTACATCTGGCCATTTCCCCTTTATTTCTAAATCTAATGAAATCACTGAAAACAATTCACCCACTTAGGATAATAGCATGTGACCTTGAGCAGGGTATTTAAGCTTTCTGAACTACAGTTTCTCTACCTGTAAACTGGGATGATAATAGGATCTATTCATAAGGTTGTTTGGGGGTATAATTTTGGGCAATAATATCTATTTTTATAAAATTGTTTGGGGTAATTTTTTTTCTTTCAGGGGTAAGCCTTTATTTTTTAGAAGTTTCGTACTGAAATATTTTCAAAGATAGTCACATACGAAAGCAAAACTGTTATCCTCCCCTTATCCTAGAAATAAATAAGACTGGCATAAAATTTCTGTTTAAATTATGACACTTGGAAGTTTTGCACCAGCATCCAAATGAAAATAAAAAGTATATGTGTGTGGTGGAGGGAGCACTTACTATATATCTCAGATTACATTGGCTGGCATTCTCATGTGGTATTAATATTTCCTCTTTCAATTTATATCACCAAAACAGTAAAGACCATGGGAAAATATATGTACAGGGACCAGCAGAAGTAACGCCCTGGCAGAAGTAATGCCTCTTTTTCATAAGCTGGAAATCTATACCAAATCTTTTATTATAAAAATCATAAGCATGTAATTCTGTAATATAACAATATCACATTCAAGCACACTATGTGACATTTTAGGTGAAATGTTCAAATTGCTGTCCATCTAATGTGAGAAAAAGCAAGCCTTATGACGTTACAGCGTTACTTCTGCCAAACCCTGTATATTTTTATGTATCCATATGAATATATGCTCAGGTTATGATTATTAGGCTCATGAATAATAATTAGGAATACATGAAGAACATATGTTTGCTATTATGTACGTTATTATTGAACTGTTGTGAGGATTAAATGGGTCACATCTTTTTTATAGCAAAGTATTTGAGATGCAAGGGTTATACAAGAAGCATCGATTCTGAATCTCATTTTTATCACTTACATCCCTTCTTATAAACATCAGTTAAGCTCATTTGTAACTCTGGTATTAATATTTTTGCTGCAAGAATAAGATGATATGAACAGATATGGTTCTCATATAGTCAAACTGAAAGCTATTATACCCTAACTTGCTGAACCTATAACCTTCTGCAAAGACATTGTTAGGAATTGCTGGGGTGAAAGATATAATAATTCTTGGTCTATAGAATGTTTATACTATTTATTTATTTATTAAATTTATTATGGTGGCATTAGTTGGTAAAAACTACATACATTCAAGGCATACAATTACATTACAGCATCTATATGTTGTGTTTGTATGCTCAACACCCAGAGTCAGTTGGTCTATACAATATTGAAAATAGAAACTATATCAAATGACTCACATTAAGGCATGCCATTTTTCTTTTTAAGATTTAAAAAAAAAATTTACTTTTATTGTTTTTTTGACAGAGAGAGAGAGAGAAAGAGAGAGAGAGAGAGAGAGAGAGAGAGAAGGGCCAGAGCAGTCTCCATAGTTGATTGACAGCATTCGTTTTCCATATACTGTACTTTCACTCCACAGGTGGGCACAGGGCTGCACAGGGCAGGAACTGGGCTGCGAGCCTCCTGCATAGGCCCCGGCAAGAACTGAACTGGGCGCACACCCCAGTTCAGCACCTGGGTCCCCCTGGGCAGGAGCAGGGATTCAATCCTTGGCCTCCGTGACTGCAAAGCGAGCGCTTAACCCGCTGAGCCATCCCAGCTTCCCCAAGGCATGCCATTTTGATAAAGAAAAAAGTTTTAAAATAAAATAAAAAGGATCTGCATATTTTACTCTGCCACTGCTTTCTCCCCCTACCCCCTGCCCCAGGCTGACATACAAGGTTTGTCTGGAAAAAAAAATCCAGCTATAAGTGCCTCTATTTTTCATATTTCATGGCTGGATACTTTCCAATCAACCCTCGTATGTCATATTTATTTATTCGTTGAAATAAAAATGTGCCTGGTTCCAGCCTTCACTCATCGAGATGGCTGAAAAGTCCTCTGTCAATCATTTTTAGGGTTCCCTCCACCCAGGTTGAGAGGACCTGCTGTTCAATCCAAACTGGCCACTACTCCTACTTTGAGCACAGGTTTTCCCACTTGTCTAGTCCTCCTTCTCTGCCTGAGTTTCCAGGTGTTCCACATAAGGATTGTTGAGATAACTCCTGACTCAGACCCGACTCTCAGCTGTCCCCAAGGTCCCAAGTCCTGTGCCATTGCTTTCTGACTACTGCCCTGGCTCTCTTTTCCTTCACAAATTCTTAAAAATTTAGTCTGCCATCACTGTCTACTTGCTTGCCTCCAAACCCCTTCTCAGCCTCCTGCATCTGCCGCTGGATCGCAGCACTTTGCAATGTCCTTCTCTGGGACTGGTCATGGCCTTGTATTTGCCATACCTGGAAACCATTTGGTTTCCATCCTATTCTTACTTGGCCTCTCTCCGACATTGGATACTCTCATTTTCTCTCTGAAAGTCTCCCTCCACCTGCATTTCCCACCCCATTTTATCCTGGTTTTCCTCCTCCGTCTGGGCTCTTCCTTCAGGGTCTCACCAACCTCTAAGAGTTGGTGGCCTCTCCAAGCGAGAACTGCACCTGCCTCCATACTCTCCAGGGCTCCACGGGCAACCTCTTGTCAGTCACCACTCCAAAGCCATGTGTTCAAGCTCAGCTCTTCTCCCCAGAGCCCACTCTGACAGCCCGGGCTCTGGGCACCTCCCCGGCCACATGCTCAAAACAAAACCTTGTTGAGAGACCCCTTTACCTGCGCTGCCAAGACAGGCTTCTTCCTGCCCCCCATTCCATCTTTCTCTTAAGGGCTCCCCAACATCTGAGAGCCTGAGGTAGAAACTTTGCAATCATTTTTTATTCTCTTTTCTCCTTCACAACCCACATCTAATTGCTCAACAAGTTCTATTGTTTCTACCTAGGGGACACCTCATGAATCTAGCCCCTTCTTTCACTTTCCCATTGCTTTCATTCATCATAGCTCCAGGAGACAGCTGGGGGTGATCTCCTGATTTATCTCTTCAGTCTCTGTCTGCTCTACTTCCTTCTCCATTCTGCCACAAAAAATAATGTTTCTTCAAAACGAATCTAGTTTATCACTCTTCTGCTTAAAAATATCAATGATTCCTGGGGACGCTGGGATGGCTCAGCAGGTTAAGTGCTTGCTTTGCAGCTCTGGAGCCCACGGATCAAATCCAGACCTTGGCCCATGAGAACCCACATGCTGAACTGGGGTGTGCCCCCAGTTCAGTTCGTGCCCGGCCCTATGTGGGAGGCCCCTGGCCCAGTTCCTGCCCTGCGCAGCCCTGTGCCCACCTGTGGAGTGAAACTATATGGAAAACTAATGCTGTCAACTATGGACTGCTCTGGGCCCTCCCCCTTCTCTCTGTCAAAAAAAATCCAATAAAAATAAATCTTAAAAATAAATGTCAATGATTCCTTGTTGCCTGTGGCTAGTTCCTGCATGGGGCCCTCTTGGCCTCAGCGTCATCTGGAGGTAGAATTCTGAGCCCGCCCCAGGGATCTGGAGACAGACAGAGGGGCCTAGATACCAGCAGTGAGAGGAGTTCCTTCCTAATGTCCCCAGATGGCTCTCCAGTTCTCGTCCTGCCCCTGCTGCTGCAACACAGGGAACGGGCTCTTTTTAGTATACTGGCCTCGTGCGTGTTCACGCCTCTGCTTTGCCCACGCTATTGTCTCTACCTGTAACACCCTCTGCTTCCTACTCCCCTTCCTTTGTCTTCCTGGCAGGGTCATCCTACAAGATCCCACTCTGGCCCCCAACTCTCTGAAGCCTTCCCTGGCTTCCTTAGGTGGAATTCGTTGTTCCCTCCTCTGTGCTTCCAGGGCAGTCTGCATATGCCCCGTCAGGGCATTCACCAACTCTGCTGACATATTACAAGGCCACCCGCCTCCCATTGCTGGGAGCGTCTCCCTCAAAGATAGGAGGCTACCCAGTGCTGCCTGCATCCTCGGTGTGTGGCATAGTGCCTGGCATGCCAGCCCCACTCAATGCTTGGCCGGCGACTCTAAGCACGAACTTTTTCTCCTTCTTTCAGGCTCTGCTTATCAGATGGCACCATCCGCAGTGAGAAGAGTTAAGAGAAGCTCGGGGGGGCGGGGGGTGGTGTGGTACATGCTGCTTTTGTTAGGGCCTCCAGTTTCTTGAGTCTGTTTTGAGAAATTTTATTTCACTTATTTCTTTTATTTCAGTAGAGGATCATTAAGGAGAGACTGGGGAAGGCCAACAGGAAAGAGAATTTCAAGCCTTCCCTAAGAGACTTCCCAACTCTGATGCCTATGGAGGCTGTTTTATTTGGGTATGAGAGACTCCCCTACTTCACTGGAAAGAACTTCCAAGCCAACAAACCCCGTGGAGGTAGTTTTTCTGGTTCCTGGGAGGTACAGTTCATTCCTTAACCAGCGGGGGTCAGGGGTCAGGTGGGGGAGCCCTCTAGCCTAACCTTTTTGACCATGATAAGGAAAGAAACAGCAGCTATGTCCAAGTCCAGCTGAGGGTGACATTTGGGGAAAAAGGGTACCGTACTCTAGAAAGACAAATGCAGGGTCAAGCACCCATTTGGAGGGTGCAATGGGACATTCCAGAAGTGAATTTTTCTTATCGGTGGGCTTGGTCCTTTAAGTTAGCTGGCCTTGGTTTTATTTT
>PVKE010019774.1:0-28135 GCA_004027555.1 Craseonycteris thonglongyai | reverse complement strand
CGGTTGGAGCGCCGGGGACCGAGGATCGAATCCCGGCCCCGGCCCGTGTGGACCCATATGCTGAACTGGGGAGCTCCCCCAGTTCAGTTCTCTCTCTGTCTCTGTATCTCTCTCTCCTTCTCTCTGTCAAAACCAATTAAAATAAATAAATAAATAAATAAATAAATAAAATACCAATGAACAAAAGAAATGTTAAAAAAAAATGAATATCTCCTTCTCACTTCTTTGGAGACCTAATTCTCATCCTGTTTTGTAAGTGTAGTTTTTGCATAAAACCTTTTTACTAAACTTATAAAGTTTTATTCTCTTTCAATGCTTAAATATCTATTGGTTTCTGGTATATATTTCTGTGGGGAAAAAAAAGGTAGTTTTTGTAGTACAAATTGTCTCTTATCTAATTCTAGTATATGAAAATGTTATGTTAGTAATTAGTAGCATAGAATTTTAAAGGCATCAAGCTTGATTACTTAAACAGAAAGTCTCCCAACTCGGGTAAGGGTTAAAAATTGAACATTCATTGAATAGTTGTTAACTAATGAAAACTTCACGTGCACACTATATGCTCTATGGTCTACAGAGCTTTCTATATGTGTTCTCCTATTTGAATAGTTTATTAGTAAGTGCTCTTCGAAAGACGTTAAAAACGTTCTTTGAACTAGTAGTTCCTTACACTGATCTCATCGTTGAAATAGAAATTATCAATTAGAAAGGACTTAAAAATAGATATGAGATTTTGAATTCAGAAGCTTATAAGAAAGGCCTATTTTGCTGTTGGGTATGCTTTTATTTCCGTGTCTCTTTCTTCCCAGATAAGAAATAAGCATTAGCTGTGAAATAATATCTTGAATTATTACTATGAAATTGCTATGCTATTCAACACACAACTAGGGTCAAATTGCTTTGTCTAATTTTGATCAGATTAATGTTCTAATTGCCATTCAAGAACAGTCTAGAAAGACAATTCTTAAAATTTAAAACAAGGATTTATAAAGCTTTGATATTGAAGAATAAGTAATTAAAGTGGGCCTAATTTTCAATTGGGAAACACACATAAATCTTTTGATATCCATTATATTAGTGTAAACCTTTTGTGGACTTTAATATAACAGTAATATAAGTATAGGCACACTTTAACAGCACCTACATTGTGCCACACATTGATATAGTGCTGAATGTATCAGATTCATCTAATCCCTGAAACAACACTATAAGGTAGATATATTTTAGTCACCAGTTTATGGATGATGAACTATGGTGGAAACATGCTCAAGGTCACACAAGCAGAAACTGGAAGAGACAAAAGTCAAACTCAGGAGTCCTGGTTAAGACTCTCCTCCATGCTAGGAAACTCAAATTCAGTATTTAAATAGGAAAACAGTAAGTGCCATAGGATTGACTTCATCCTGTCGTGTAGAATGATGACCTGTTAATCACACACTACTGCCATTTCAAAAACTAATTCTCTAGTAAACTAAACAATTAAGCAAGAGGAATTAAGCAGAACAGTGATTTATTCTTCACCTTGGTCCCAGAGCAACTTAAATCAGTGTTTTGTTTGTAATAGAATCTCAAATTAGTTTTTGAGCTAGTGAATATTTTTCTGCTTGAGGTGTTGTAAACTGTGTAGTGAGTGAAATTGACCAGAAATAACAAAATAAATATACTTTCAAAACCTATTATATGTGGTGGATTAAAAACATTAAAAAGCCTTACTTTTTGAATAAAGTATCAAAATAATTTATCAGGTATAGTGTAGTGGCACTTTAAAACACTTTAGTGAATGAAATATGTGTCAAGAATATAGGTTTTGATCTCTCAGAGTGCTCATAGGTTTTTATAAATTAAATATGGTAAGACTAATTAAAAAAAATTGGAAACCTAAGTAAATAATGGTTAGTTTCTTGTCAAAGAATGTTGAGTACTCCAAAAACAATAATAGCCAACAATTAAGACCTAATGGAGATTCCTCTAAAAACTAGGAATGGAATTGCCATATGACCCAGCAATCCCTCTCCTGGGTATATACCCGAAAAACCTGAAAACCTTAATCTGCAAAGATACATGTACCCCAATATTCATCACAGCACTGTTCATGGTGGCCAAGTCGTGGAATCAACCAAAGTGTCCTGTGGTAGATGACTGGACAAAGAAGTTGTGGTACATTTACACAATGGAATACTACTCAGCGATATGAAAAGATGAAATACAGCAATTTGTGACAACATGGATGGACCTTGAAAACATCTTATTAAGCGAAATAAGTCAGAATGAAACAATCAAGAAACATATGACCTCACTCATAGGTGGAATATAAAACTGAAAGGAACCAAGAAACAAAGACTCCTGGACACAGTCAATAGTTTAGTGGTTACCTGAGGGTAAGGGGGAGGTGGGTGGGAGAGATGGGTGGGGGGGGAGTAGAGAGGGGGAATCAAACACAGGGTGATGGAAAGAGAGTTGATTCTGGGTGGTGAGCACATAATGCGATGTATAGACAATGTAATGTAGAATTGTACACCTGGAAACGATTTAATTGATATCAATTAATGTTGCCTCAATAAATTTAAAAAAATAAAATAAATCTGAAAGCTGTCCAGAAAGTATCCAGCCTTTCTCCTGTTCTTGTTACAATAACAATAGCTGGATTTTTTTCCGGGACAGCCCTCATATATAGAAATATACTAAAAAAAAAAAGAAAAGAAAGAAAGAAAAAAAAAAAAGACCTAATGGTAAGGCAGCAGTAACGTTGACTGAAATCTTTGTTTTGAGTCAAGCATTTTCAATAGTATGGTTTTAAATAATAACTACAAACTGATCAGCACATGGACTGAGGAAAGTACATGAGCCAAACAATATGACAACAAAATATATGATCAAACTTTAATAATATAGTTCTTTCCAAGAGTCATGGGTTTATTGAAACTGGAATTTGACTCCTTTCTAACTTTTTTCATACTTGAGTTCATAAATATATACTACAGATTAGGAACTATAAAATCTGAAAGGCTTTGAATAAAACAATAAATAATTGTAGGTCACATTCTTAAAATCTCTCTGAATTATTGACAAATAGCACAACTTCAAGAATACAGACTGCTCACAGTTCTCAACAGCAAGCTAATATGATAATTAGATTAAGAAGGTAAGCATTTATTTTATCATGTGACATACACATGAGAAAATTTTAAATCATGTTTATTTCTTTACTAAGATAGGAGAGAGCAGTATTTTCGTTAAATGGAAAGATTACTGAGTTCATAAAACATTTAGCAAAGATTCTAAATTTAGGAAAGCCTGAATTATTAGTAAGATATGAATGTGCTTTGAGGATTCCCTCTCTCTTGACTTGGATGGAGAGAATGAGTTATCTTGGGTAGGCAAGATGCCCTTGGTGTGACTGATGCCTTGAACAGAGCATAGGACTGGGAGAGGGGCAGATGTTGACTCTGCTTCTCCCTCTACCAGTTGTTAGGTTGGATCCTTGACCAAGTTCCTTAAACTTTCTTAGTTCTAAAATCCTTATATATGAAATAGAAATAAAAGTAATTCTCATTTTAGTAGATAGAGGAAATAAAATCATACTTATAAATTTTGCACCAAAATGTGAGATGTACTTAATGTGTCAATTAGTACTTCTGTAAATGTGTCTTTGATCGTGCATGTATAGATTAGTTCCTGTATTTTATATAGCCTAAAGTGTATAATTGTGGTTAGTATGTGATGGCATTAACATTGGGCCTCATGATTTCTAAAAAAAATATTTTGGCAATCCTTTTCAAAGTAATCACCCTCTTCATAGACCCACAGAATTTCTTTTTAAACACATAATATTGAAACGATTTGTCTCCTTGATATGAAAAAGTCTCCTGAGGCTTAAGGGTGATTAGGGCATCAGGCTTTTTTTGCAAATAAATAAACATCCAGTGAAATATCCTTCTGCCATGTACACAGAATGTCTAACAACTTCACTTAGACAAACTTAGGTCATATTTTATTGAATGATGTCTTGCTCCTCAGTTTGAAAATAAAACTTTTATGATTTTTTCTTAAATGTAGAGTCTAGTATGTTTACTGCACTATTTGATTTTCTTGAAGTCTTTGAGAAGTATATTGGGGCTCACTAAAAGAGGACAATTTCAAACTACTTCATCTTTTAGCTCTATAATGGTTGTCACGGCAAAGGAATTGTTTTAATAAAAAGTTCAGCCAAACCAGCATTACTGCTCAAGAGTTCTTACATCCATCTCTTTCTGTCTCCCTTGAACATTCCACAGAGCTGCAATTCCAGACCCTTTATGGTTTCTTCAAAACTCCATCTCCTCCTGAATTTTTTTACCCTCAATATATTTAAAAGATGACACAATCTGCCACATTATTAGGTCAAAATCATCAGATGTAACTCTTGCTTCCTATATATATATTTTTTCCTTTATACTGTTTCTCCTCTTTTTATTAAAAAAAAAAAAAAAGACTTCTATTTTTTTAAAAGCTTACCTTGTTGGCTTGATGTTGAATACCTTACTCTCTGGACATTGTTGATAATCTTTATTGGATCCTTGATATTATTGCTGTCTATATTTGGCCCTTCTCACTTTTGAATAAAAGCATTTTGGTGACCTACTCCTAAATGAAAACAAGAAGCAATCCAATTAAGACCCTACTGCCACTTCAAGTATTTTCGTTTTTGTTCTTTTCTTTAGCAATAAAATTCAGGAAAGTAGAACTTTTTTTTTTCTTCCCCTTTCACTTTGTCACATTCCTTATCTTGTCTTGACTTTATACCTGTCCTCCTGATACCTACGCTGATCTTTATTCATGATGTATTTGTTTGTTCAGTGTTAGTAGCTCCCAAATTGTGTTCCAACTTTTTAACCCTGCTCTCAAGCCAGCCCTTGCCTCTGACTCATTCTTTCTATTTTAATGGTACCACTGTCTCCAGTCACACAAACTAAATTTTAAATATACTTCATCTTTTCTCTCTTGGTCCATTTCCAATTGATTGCTAAATCCAGTATGGCTAGTTCTCCTATGTATTTTCCAATGTATCCCTTTCTTTTTTGTTTCTGTTGCCAAAGCAATGGTTTAAGTCTTCATTTATTTCACTGTTCCTACTGCAGACATTTCCTCATTAGTTTTCTTGTTTCTATGATAGTTTTTATCTGCACCTGCCTCAAAAGATAACTCCAGGGATATTTCTCTTCTGCTCAAGTTCTTCAAAACAATTGCAACTCAAAGTTCTTTTCATCAATTGACAAGGCCCTCTATGACCTGGCTATAATTTATCTTTGTGGGTTTAGCTACTACTTGTTTTGCTGTAAATAATTTCTGCTCCAACCATAAGAACTTCTTGGTTTCTGATGCCTTTTTTGCTTTCTCTCCCTTTTGTTCCCTAACAAGATATACCTTCTTGCCAAGGCACTTGACTTATCTGTAACTTTGAAAATCCTGGTGTCTCTGCCATTTACTGATTCCAATCAAGGTTTACTTTTAACAATTTCAGGCTGGTAAGAGCTGGTTTGCACTTCTAGGAAAATTTGTATTTTCTGCCTTCCATTTTATTCATGTATGTACATAGGTGATTTTTCCTACTTTAATTTCAGTGAGATAAATTTCTTACCCATAATTGATGTTTAATATGGGAAAATATTTGTTTAAGGAAAAATAAGTTGATTTAATTTTATTTTCTATGTTTTACTTAAAAAGTTTGTCTGAGCGTAGTGTTTCCAAAATCACAAGACACTTTTATTCCACTTCACTGTAATGGACTGAATGTTTCTTTTAGGTCTTTCTTTTATTTATTTATTTATTTATTTATTTAATTAATTTCTTTTAGTCTTTATTGCTGTTTTTTCATAAAATCATAGGCTACTTAATTACCTCTAAAACAAACTTTAGCATTAAATTTTTTAAAAATCTGTACAGTTGCCATAGTTGATGTGTATCTTGTTGCTAGGGAAAAATTCATTGTGCAGATGCAATCATATGATTGCTGGATTAAAAACAACAATTTCATGTATCCTAAAATCTTAGTATAAAGGAAATTAATGAAAATCAATTACCTGTTAATATGATCTTGGAAGATTTGAATAAGCCCGAGTATTTTTAATATTTATATGTATTTAAAGTAAATATTTTATTAAAAACTTAGAATATTTTAATACAAATATTTATGTTTATAAAGGTTTTTTAAAATCTACTTACCATTATGGAGCTATGTATTATTCAAATAGACTGAATTTTTCTTTGTGAGAGATTAGATAGCTCTTTTTTATTTATAATTTATATTTTGTCTATTTTGAAAACATCTGAGTTGTCTATAAATTAGAGCTCACAGAAAATAACATATTTCAGAATAAAGCAAGACAGAGGTAATCAAATGAAGGAATTAGAGTAGGTAAATACCAGGTACTGACATGAAGGACTAACTTTCATTGGTCCTTATTTGGTTTCTAAGTATTCTGGCATCTAACACAAAAAATAAGTATGTTGGGTTAAATGGTCACTGGACAATTATCGATCCTTGACTTCAATTTATATCATCTGAACTTGGCAGGAATGTGAGTTTTGAGAAAATGGTTTAATGAAAGCCACAGCCAGAACACTATGTTGCCTATTATTATAAGTGGTATAAAGCAACGTGTAGGGGATACCAACAAGCAAGTTGATGAAAAAGCAAACTTTAGAATTTTTTGTAAGTGGGTGTGGAAATATTGTTCATGTGGCTTGTGGTCAATAGCTCTACATAGTTTTAACTTCTCAGCTTTTTTTTTTTTTTTTTTTTTGCTTTTTTTCATCTTCTGAAGTCGGGCACTTTATGAAATTGTATAATATTTAGCAACTAATGGACACTGATACCGAGGAGAAACCCTAAGGGAAAGGCAAGTACACCTCACTGAAAAGCTCTTTAGTAATAAATCTCATTTGATTTGGGAATATCTATCTGCATTTCAAGCAAAGAAAAAAAATACATGGCACATCAAGTAATGTAACTTAAAGGTGTAAATGGCTATATATTGAAGTACCATAAGGGAATGCATTTGAAAGGGGATTTCAATTACCTTACTCAGAATATTTCTTTTCTCAGGATGATTGTGAACTCTTTGTGACCTCATATAAAAGAAAATTTTACAAGGGATACTAGTATGTCACACTGGGTTTGATTAAGGGAATGGTTGGTGAATACTTTATTGAGAATGGCTTTCAGGCTAAGAGAAGTTAGTTTAGAAGATTTACTACTACAGATTGAATCTTGTATCTCACCATAAACCCAATTTATCATCATACATTATTTTATCAGATAGTTCCATGAGGTAGAAAAATTATGCTGCAGGTTTCATTAATTTTTTGGCACATGTGACTGGATTCTAAGTATATATAGCCCCTACATGAACATTTTATTGTAAACCAACTTTATTGCTACCAGTCCACATGAACACAGGACTCTGTCTTTAATAAAAAATCACCAATGTTATCCAGTACAGGTTTTTTCCCCCTCCTTCTTAAATTGTTAACAGTGGAAGGCAGACTCCTATTAGTCTGTTTATTTTCCCATAAAGATAAAATACTTTGACTTTACTCTTTAGCAAACATAAACACATCTACATAGACTGCAAAATTTCAGACCTGAAGTCATGAATTCTAGTCTCTTGGTTCCAGATTAGTCAATTCTTTTGACACTAAGAAGTCAAATTTACTAAGTACATACTGTTGTTAAACGTTGTTTTAAGTACCTTGTATATATTAAACCATTTAATCCTCAAAATAACTCCATAGTGAAAGTACCATTATTATTTGTGTTTTTTAAAAAGTCTACTTCATATAGTTAGCATTTTCTTTTCTTTTTTTCTATCTGATGCTTCTTATTAGAAGAATGTCAAGACAGATCTCTGTGTATACATTTATTTCTAGGACATATAGCAATTGCATAATGTACATCAAGACAGGCAAATGTATATATTGTTGTAAAACAAGTATAGTAACTAATTTGGATGTCGCTCTATGTACTATATTATAATAGTATGTCTCATTTTCTCAGCAAGTAAAATTAAGACAACAACACTACAAATTTTAACTGTTTATTATTGTAAACAATATTTAATAATGATTGATAAACAGACACAAAAACTTATTAATATTCACCTTGTCTTTTCTCTTTAAAATTTTTTTAATATACAAAATTTAAGGCAAATTGATACTTTTTACAAGATTCTTAAAAGTGCCACTGACCTGATTTCTCTATTTGCAACCAACTTTTCTTCTCTATTATTTCCTTCTATCCTGTTTTACCAATTTGAGGGGCAAAACATAAGCAAATATGAGATCCCTTGCTAATCTTCCTATGTCTTTAGAGTCATCTTTCAGAATATAGTGGATATACCATATGTCTTTTTGAAAACTAGACCAGACTAAATTTATGTTTGTTGTTCAAGCAACTAATTACATTCTCTTTAGATTTATATAATCTTGTAGTTTGGAACTAAGCAAATTAAATTAAATTAGCGTGTACCACTCAAATCTGTATAACTAGGGCAAATCTCTTCTACTCTGTTAAACACCCTTTCTCCTGGATTTTAGGTTTGGTCTCATAAGAAAAGAGTGGTGACTTTGGCAATGAATAATTAAATCTTGATAGGAAAGTAGATTGAAGACACTGTTTTGGTTTCATTTATTCAATAATCAATAAATGATTCTGCATTCAGAGTATTTTAGCTGAGGACACCAACTCAAATCAATAGAATTTGACTAATTTCAAAAACTGTATTTTAGAATTCTATCAGAGAATAAGCTATAGTTGAAATTACATTGATTCTTCAAACATTTATATTTAGCATATACTAAAATAAGAATTTAAAATGTTTTCAATTTTTCAACCATTACTTCTAGGACTTTCTCTCATCAGACATAATGTGTCATGTGTCAGCAAACAAATTTAGTCTTGCTGACCTGCGGTAGCTGAAGACTGTAGATGGCTAATAGATATGCAAACATTAGACAAACATTAAACAAATAAACTAGATGATACCTCTTTGTATGATAATGATGCTACTAATATATGTATTTTCCTTGTGGTTATTATACTCAAACCACTCATGTACTTATACATTCTGATTTATTCCTATTGAATGTGGCAGATATGGACTGGTATTGAAGAGATTTTAAGACTATTGTTAGTGCTATTCATTAGTGGTCAATAGAATTATGAGGCCATGAACAGATAATTTTAACAAAGGATAAGCCATATAATAAGGATAAATCAAGGTGCAATGGCATCACACAATAAAAACTGCTTTATTTGAAAGAATTGGAAAGTTTCCTGAGTAAAGATAAAATTAAACTGGGGCTTGAAATATAAGTGTAAGAATTCTGTTGGATTCAAAGAAAAGCATTCTGAATAGGAAAAAACAAAACAAAACAAAACATTACTTCATTTGAAAAGTAAAGCACAACAAAGCCAGACAGAAAAAGCTAAGAACCATATGACTTCACTCACATGTGGAATTTAAAACTGAGAGCAACAAAGAAACAAAACCTATAATTAATAGTTTAGTGATTACCTGAGAGTAAGGGGGGAGGGGAGAGGGGGAGCTAAATATATGGCGATGGAAATAAAATTGACTCTGAGTGGTAAACACATAACGTAACACCTGGACAATGTACTTTAGAATTGTACACCTGGAACCTATGTAATTTTTACTAACCATTGTCACCCACAATAAATTTAACAACAAAACGTACAAAACAAGCGAAAAAAAAAAAAAAAGAAAAGAAAGAAAATAAAAAAAGAAAAGTATAGCAACTTGAAAGAACCTGGCATTCTGAAGAAAATTCAAAATATTTAGGATGCCTGGTCTGCCTGATACATAGGAGAGAAAGAGGGAGATCATGCAGGTCTCCAAGGACTTGTGCAGAGGTAATTGGAGATAATCAAGAAGGACCTTTCACCTTACATTTCAGATAGGGTTTTCATGTGTGGAAAGCAGTGGAATGATTGTAAGGTAACTGATACAGAGGACTATCATTTAAAAACCCTTTGCGCTCGAGGCCTTTTTCCCTTGTCCGAACCAGCCACTCGAGACGATGTCGGCCAAATTACGGAAACATTTTACAAGTACTTTAAAATCATTTATAAACAAACAAATGTATACAAATAATAAAATTTCACCAATTTATTTTTATATCGAAAACAACAAAATTTGATAAATATTACGCTCTGTAATTAGTTTTTGTGTGATATTTTGTAAAACAATGCCCAAGATGCATCCTAGGTTTATCAGGACACGTATCACAGTAATCCGTTACTTCCCGCCTACCTCCAGGCGTGTTGCGGTCACAGCAAACCTCGCAGTCCCTTTTTGGCCCTTGTCGTACTATGTGAAGCTTCCCATGTAGTCGGATTTCATCGGAATGCGACGTAGACGCTTGCTCACGATGCTGGCGATATGATCCTCTCAATTGCTCGACAAGTGTTTTTAGAAATCGCAAATGGCTGAGTGGCTTTTCCCCTTTTTTGGTCTTTTCTAGTTTATACAGAATGTAGGAATTGATCAGGCAAATTTCCATGCCCCCCCAGAAAAGCTTATGCCACCATTTAAGCGATTTTCACAGAAAACAATACCTTGATGCATATTGTTCTGCCTGATCAACACCACCCATATATTTTATATAATTCAAAACAATATTGGGTTTCTTGACCATTATTTCCACACCACCTCGTGTAATCCTTTTGAGCGTCGACATTCCTGTGTCACCCCTCGTAGTCAAACAAGTGACAATCCTCTTATCTTTCCACCCTAAAAGTAAGCTGTTACCCCATCAATACGCAACCGTGGATTTTTTCGAAAAATTTGGCTTTTTTATTTCCTTGGGCAATTCTTTCCCATTTGTTAAGATCGTTCCAGTGATATTGCATTTCAATTTGGCTAGTTCTTGAGCTAAGACATAACTAGTATAGTAGCGATCCATGTACATATGGTGCCCTGGAGCACCTGGAATTTTCTCCAACAACATTTTGTATAAGTGTATCAGAATTCTTGATGAAACAGGTAAATTTTGTCTGAGCTAGAGCTCTGTTGTGAGTGATCCATAATATGGCAAAATGCAGCAAATGTAGCCAGTCTTCGAATCAGCTAGAGTATAAACTCTGATACCCATTTTGTCGCTTTCTTAGGATTGTATGTTATGATTTGACACTTCAAATCAGCCGGGCGCTGTATTGGCGCTGCTCGAGTTTTAATAAAATACATCACTCTATTAGCATTATGGATGGAGAACTAGTGCAAAGCAAATTTGGAGGGCAGAAAAGGAAAAATCAGATTGGAAATGATAAAGTCTTACACAAGATTATAGATTAAGAAAGTTGGGGAAATGTGTGTATAGATTGTTCTCTCAAATGTCTTTGCTCTTTCTTTGAAGTTAGGCTTGAAATTTATTTTTATTAAAATATAGGTACTAAGTGTTTGAACTCAGTGATTCAGGACTCAGTGGTTTCAAATCTAGGATCTCAGGACTCAGTGGTTTCAGATCTCAGGATCCTTTCTTGTAGTGTTGAATAACTAACTCATGGCATTGGGGGTTTGGGTTAAGGTAAATTGATCCAGAAACACTTTCTGTGTGTCTGCAACCTTAATATTTGATTTCATTTGAGAGACTATCCTTTCTCCAGAAATAAGGCCCTCTGCTATTATCTTGCCATGCCTTTCTCTGTACCTCCCTTCCAGTTTATTTTCTTTTTTTCCTTACACATTTCCTTTTTCTTTTAAAGATTTATTATTTATTTTTTTATTTTTTTATTTTTTTTGAGAAAATTTGAGAGAGAGAGAGAAGTGGGGAGGGACCAGACTGGTCTCCATAGTTGTGCATCATTAGTTGTGACGTTGTTACATTTCACACATGTGGATATGGGGCTGCATTAGGGCAGGGATTAAACTACGGGCCTAGGGGAAGCCGGGATGGCTCAGTGGGTTAAGTGCTCACTTTGCATCGCCAGAGACTGGGGATTGAATCCTGGCCCCAGCCTGTGCAGGAGCCATATGCTGAACTGGGAGCTCCCCCAGTTCAGTTCTCTCTCTGTTTCTGTCTCTGTATCTGTCTCTCTCTGTCAAAAATAAAAATAAATAAATAAAAATATATATAAACTGCGGGCCTCCCGCATGGGAGGTGAGAACCTTTACCATGGGGCTTTGTGTTTACCAATTGCACTGAAGTTCGACATATGGATTTGCACAGTCTGGGAGCTTGGATTCTATTTCCAGACCTCATGGTTTCGAGGTAGCACTCAACCTACTGAGCTATCCTAGCATCTCCACATTTCTTTTGATTTGGGGCCCAGGGGTCTCCAAACTATGGCCTGCGGGCCGGATGCGGCCCGCGAGGCCCTCTCATCCGGCCCGTGGAGACCTTTTTATCTGAATAAAATAATATTAAATAAATAATTAAAAACAACATCTATGTTTTGATTCATTTTATTTGGACCTCGAGTGTGTAGTCGGCCCCCAAACTGCTGTTTGATAGTTAATGCAGACCGCAGGCTGAAAAGTTTGGAGACCACTCTGTCTTTACACATGAATTACCAACAAGTATCCAGCTGCTCTTTAAAATATTTCTCTGAAGTTTTCATATCTATACTGATGTGATTTATATGGCAGTACTCTATTTTACAACACATTATATTTTGGAGAACTTCTCTTTAAAAATTCATAACAGTAACATTAAAACCCTACTCAATTGACAACAAAAATAAAGCTTGTATAGTCTTGGGAAATATGTTTTAACTTATTGAATTTTTAAGGGTGCACTTCATGCTACAAAGCAGAGGTTTGTTTTCTATAGATTTCTGATAAATTCAATATCAAGCAGTCTAGTAAAAATATTTTAATGTCAACAAAATGTAGTTATGGTTAGCCAACATAATAGTAGATTTTTCACCATTTTTATAAAAGGTTGATTAGAATATTTAACTTATTAGATCCAAAATTTATATTTGAAACTGTTACATTATTTTTCTAACTTTATGCTGGAGCTACTTAAACACACACACACACACACACACACACACACAGATAAGCACTAGGAAACTTTTCAACCCAATTTATAGATAGAAATAGATTAAAAATAGTACAGCGTAAGTGCATGTATCAAATGAGAAACATTACTTGTGATAAACAGTTCATTTCCACCATCACTCCCTTCATCTGCTCTCTTTTTTTACTCCTACGCTATCACAGAGAAAATCAGAAGGATTGGAGGAGAGAAGTGGGAATAAAATAAGTATGGAATAATTTTTCCTCAGTCTGTGCTAGTACATTTTCTTGAATAAAATATAATTTAATAAAAGTAGTCTAGATATATTGTTTGTATTGTTATTGTTTGTTTGTTTGCAGTTTACCATAACCAAAACACCAGTTGCTCCAAACTTAGCAATGACAATACTTGGGACATGCTATGTTTCTCTAACTAAGCCATGAAAAGATCTTTCCAGAAGAAGGATCTAAGCATATTACTGCCACAAACATGCTGAGCCAGAACCAAGCCTCTGTATCAATCGTCTTTTGCTGTGAGAAACTGAAATGGCTTAAAGTGTACTGTGAGTTGAAATTTGAAGTGAGTGGTAGATCAGACTCCTGCATCAAGAGGGGGTGAGCTCCAATGGGCAAACTCTTTTCAAACCTGTGCTTCCATCATATTTGTTAATGTCCCGATTAGCAACTCAAGCACTTGGTCTATGTAGTCAAACCCGAAGTTTAGGATGGAAAGGACTGCAAAAGTCATGGATACAGAAGAAATATGTCTTGTTTTGCCATTATTCTCACATTGTACTATGGCCTCTGTCTTAGCATCTCTTCTAGCTCAGAAAAACTGTGGTCACGAAGTAGTGACAGGGCTTCATCAGACTTTCAGAGGGTAGATAAACCTTTTCTACATGATGACAGTCTATGTTCTCCATTATAAGGAGAGTCTGGGTTAATCAGCTTTGTAACAGAGAGATTCCAAAAGCATTTATTTTTGTCTCCTCCAGTATGTGAACTGCTCTGATAAAATGCATGTGGATATCTTCAGACATACACATATATTGTGGAAATAAGGATTAGTAATTAAGAGTGGAAATAATAACTGGTAAACAAAGAAAAACAAATAAGAACTGTTGTCTTAATGGAATGTGAAATAAGTTTCTAGAAAACCTGGATAAACACTGACTTGGGGACCCAAGGTCCATAAATTCCTTGGGATTGGTGTCCAACTCTGAGTCCTTTAGCTTTCTCAATGCTGAGAGTGGTGTTTGCAAAATATAGGCATTTTTTAATCATTGAATTAATTACAAATGGTGTGTAAAAGGAACTGAAAAAGGATGCCTTAAAAAATCAAATATAGGGGAAGCCGGGATGGCTCAAGGATTAAGCGCTCACTTTGCAGCTCTGGGGACCGAGGATCGAATACTGGCCCCGGCCTGTGCGGACCCATATGCTGAACTGGGGAGCTCTCCCAGTTTAGTTCTCTCTCTGTCTCTGTATCTCTCTCTCTCTCTCTCTCTCTCTCTCTCTCTCTCTCTCTCTCTCTCTCTCTGTCAAAAACAAACAAACAAAAAATCAAATACACCTTTGCTGAATCTTTGTCCTAGCACTTATTAAACATGCTACTTGAAATCAGTCACATTTTTTGAACCTTAGTTTTGTTTTTAATGGGAATAATATCATATATACGATATTATATATTAATATATAATATATAATATATATTTAAGTGGGTAAAATGAAAATGGAATAATTTATTTAATAGATGGAATTTTTTGAATATAGAAACCATGCGAACTGTTCTCTATTTTTTTAAGATTTATTTTATTGTTTTGAGAGAAAAGAAAAGAGAGAGATACAGAAAGAAACAGGGAGGGCCCAGAGCAGTCTCCATAGTTGTACATCTTTAGCTGTGATATGGTTTCATTTCACACAGGTGGATATGGGGCTATGCAGGGTGGGAAACTAGCCTGGGGCCTCCCGCATGGGAGGCAAGAACTTTTACCACCAAGCCATTATGGTGGTTACCAGTTAGTGCTGCAGTTCCACATGTACGTTCGTGCAGTCTGGGGCTGGGAATCGAACCCCAGATCTCAGGACTGTAAGGCATGTTCTGAGCTATCCTGGCATCCTCACAAACTATTTTTGGATATTACTCTGCTCAGCACAATATCTTTTTGTTTGTTTGTTTGTTTGTTTGTTAAGTTTATTGGGGTGACATTGGCTAGTAAAATTACATAGGTCCTAGGTATACAATTCTACATTACATTGTCTATAGCAGCGCAATGTCTTATATTGTAGATATGTTCAATAATGGATAGAGAGACATTGATTTAAACATAGACATGGAAACATGAAATAACATTTAGCGAAATAACCCTCAAAACTTAAAGGAAAACCTCAAACCCTGAAGAATAATTAAAAATTCTTCACACATAATCTAGTATTCTTGATGTGTCTTCTGATACCCAGCTGTGTTAATTTTTGGATTAGAATTTCCATGCTGATTTTGTACTACATGACCTGATAGTAAGACTGGTAATACCACATTAGGTGCTGATCAGATTTAATTGGCAACACCTTAAATAGTATCAGAAAATTCAGAAGCTCTATCTGTTGGAATAATTTTAATATATTTATTTGCTCTATCTAATTTATGTGGAATTTCAAAATCTGATCCATAGCTGATTTTTTGCTCATGGTGTATTGTGTTGTTTTATTCAAAGTAACATTTTCTTTTTCTTTTCTTTTTTGGCACTTAAAAAAAATAGACTTTCTCTTTTTAGAGTGGTGTTAGGTTAATAGCAAAATTAAATAGAAGGTACAGAGACTTCCACTACACTCTCTGTTATAACACCTGCAAAGTTTTCTCTATTATCAATCTTTCTCACCATAGTGGTACATTTGTTACAACTGATGAACCTACATTGACGCATGATGATCACCTAGACTTAACCTAAGGATTAACTCTTGCTGGTGTACATTCTATGAACCACTATAGTATCATACACAATAGTTTCACTACCCAAAACTCCTCAGCTGTTTATTCATTTCTTTCTACCCATTAATCTCAGGCAACCATTGATATTTTTAGAGTTTTTTTAGTTTTGACTTTTATGGAAAGTCATATATTTGGACTTGTACATTATGTAGCCTTTTCTGATTGATTTTTATCACTTAGTAATATGTATTTAAGTTTTCTTCATGTTCTTTTAATGACTTGACAATTTGTTTCTTTTTAGCACTAAATAATATCCCATTGTTCACATATACCTCAATTTAGTCTTCCATTCACCTGTTGAAGGATATCTTGGTTGCTTCCAAATTTTGGCAATTAAAAATAAAAGCTACTATAAATAAATATGCACATGTAAGTTTTTATTTGAATATAAGTTTTCAGATCATTTGAGTTCACTTTGTTGTTTTGATTTTTGTTTTTTTAATGAACCTTCTTCTGAAAATGCTCTGTCTAAAAATAAACTGGCTACCTACGATTGTATTGTGGATTTCGGAGTGTATTTTGAATTTCAGAAAGTACCATAAGGATCAGTGATGATGAAAGGAAGCAATTATATAGAGATGGTGGATGCTGGATATTAATCAGCCTTTAGGGAAACACAGGAACTTGTAAAATTAGGTCATCATGCTGTGCTGAGGGAATGGTTATTACACATCTACTTATCTCAGCAGTTAAGAAACTACTTCCAAAATGACTACCCAGTTAAGCTCAGCCGACACATTGGAACTTAACTGACAAGCTGGCACATATAAGTGGACATCTTGCACCCACATATAGTACATGTTTAGTTCCCTGAGTATATTGGCTCTTAAACTTTATTTTCAGGACCCCCTTGAACCAAGCCTCAGGCAGTGGTAATTTTCATTCTTGAGTGCTTGCCAAACTTATGGACAGAAAAACCTCTGTGTCAATAGTTTTGACAAAGATTCAGACAAATAAAATAAGAAACACTAGAGATAAGATGAGGATTAAAATATTAAATAATTTTATATTTTTCTTAATTGATTAAACTTATATTAGGCATTTGGGAGAGTTATAGTTGGAGTCAATTCATTATTAATATATACAGGACAGGGGATGCCAGGATGGCTCAGTGGATTGAGCACTTGTCTTGCAGCTCCAGGGTCCAAGGGTTGTATCCTGGCCCCCGCTCATGTGGACCCATATGCTGAACTGGTGTGTGCCCTCATTTTGGTTCTTGTTGGGGTGAGCTTCCCATGTTGGAGGCTCCTGACATGGTTCCTGCCCTTTGTAGCCTCCCACTCACCTGTGGAATGAAACTATGTAGAAAACTAATGACTTACAACTATGCAAACTGCTCTGGACACTCCCCCTTCTCTTGGTCTCTCTCTTGCTCTCTCTGTCAAAATAATTAAATAAATAAATCTTTTAAAAATGTATATATACATATATATGTATACTAATATATATGTATATGTAGACACACACACACACACACATACATACATACAAGACAAAAAATGTTGTGTACTAATGATTTAGTCTATTTCCAGAAATGGTACATATTAATTCCTGTCTTATACCTTGTAGCATAAAGTGTGGTATGAAGTTTGAATGACAGGCCACTTGATTATGAAGGTTGGGGGGTAGAATATTCTATTCATTCCTGTTAATTTTTAAAAAATTATTGGGGCAGCATTGTTTAGTAAAATTATATAAATTTCAAGTGTGTACTTCTATAATACATCATCTATACATTATTATATTGTGTGTTCACCACCCAACATTAGTTCTTCCATCACCATCTATTGGCCTTTCTATTAATTTTTAGAAAATTGAGAACACTAAAACCGATTCACATATGTGATTTATATATGTGTGTATACATATATACATACATACACACACACATTCAGATAAATAGATAAGTATTTATTCTGCAGCTTGAACATAACTCTGTCTTTTCAAGAAAAACATTACCTTTATTATGTCCTAAAAGAGCAGTTTATTGAAAGTTTATGGACTATGTCCATGAAGTTTTGATTCTTTGCTGCTTTCAGCTTTATATTCCACATATGAGTGAAATCATATGGTTCTTAACTTTTTTTGTCTGACTTATTTTGCTTAGCATGATGGTCTCCGGTTCCATCAATGTTGTTACAAATGGCAGTATTTCATCTTTTCTTATAGCTGAGTAATATTCCATTGTATATACATGTACCACAGCTTTTTTATCCAATCATCTATCAAAGGGTACTTTGATTGTTTCCATCACTTGGCCACCAATGATTCAGTTGAAAAAATGGGCAGAACACCTGAACAGTCAATTCTCTCATGAAGACATACAAATAGCCAGCAGATATAAGGAAAAAAATGCTGATTTTCACTAGCTGTTAGGAAAATGAAATTAAAACCACAATGAGATACCACCTCATACCTGTTAGAATAGTTATCATCAGCAAGATAATGAATAAGGAGTGCTGGAGATCCTGTGGAGAAAAAGTAACCCTCATACATCACTGGTGAGAATGTACATTGGTATACTACTGTGGGAGGTGATATGGAGATTCCTCAAAAAATTACAAATAGAATTACCATATGACCCAGCAATTCCTCTTCTGGGTATTTACCCAAAAAACATGAAAACTTTAGTTCACATAGATGTATATACCTCAGTGTTCATCACAGCACTGTTCGCGGTGGCCAAGTCATGGAAACAACCAAAGTGTCCTTTGATAGATGACTAGATAGAAAATTTGTGCTACATGTACTCAGTGGAATATTAGTGATAAGAAAAGATGAAATACTGCCATTTGCTACAATGTGGATGGACATTGTGATCATAATGTTAAGTGAAATAAGTCAGAGTGGAAAAAATTAAGAACCATATGACTTCACTTATATATGGAATATAAAACTGAAAGTAATGAAACAAAACTCATGGACACAGTTAATAGTTTAGTGATTATTGAGGGTAAATAGGAAGGAGTTAAGCAGTTAACAGAGGAGAGAGGGGCATCAAATATACGGTGATGTAAAGAGAACTGACTCTGGATGGTGAGTACAGAACTCAATACATGAATGATGTAATGTAGAATTGTACACCTGGAACCTATATAATTTTTACCAACCAATGTCACTCCAATAAGTTTAAAAATTAATAATAAAAAAGAAAGTGTATAGCCTTTTCATTATCTTAGAAGGTAGATAGTGCAGAAATGGTTTGTTCTCTTTGTATAGTAGATGCATGTGCATACGTTTTTAGAAACAAAATGTATGTAATTTAAAGGTTTGGGCACATGGAAAATAAAGCCAATATCATACACTGTCCCTGTATGAGTCTTAAACCACACACAAAAAATCAGTCACCTTTGAACACAATTTATTTTTGTACACTGAATTTTAGAACTTACCTTTTTGTCCTGGTTTTGACCATTAAGTGTGTGAGAGCCAAAATGCATAACCCTTGTCAAATAATTGTGTAAGATAATAAAACTTCGTATATGTATAAATATTGGTTCATTTATGTTCATGTAGTTTTCCATTTTTTTCTATTGTACTAAAACATTTAAGAGTCTTCAAATATTTTTGGAATGAGAAAAGTAGAATATAAATAAGAATTGTTTAAAGGAATGATTTATAATGGAGCTGTAATGCAATGATGAGGAACTTGATATAGCAAAAATAGCAAAGCAGGGAAATAAGACAAATTTAGACTAAAAACTTGGCTTTGTCCATCAATAGACATAAGGCCATAGGGAAGTAACTTTACTTACCGTATCTGTCCTTCACTTCCTTTGTGTAAAATTGAAGATACCAGTCAATTGTTAAAAAGAGTGTGAAAGTGCTCTGAGAAGCATAATGTGTTGTACGAGTATGTGTAAAGTGCTATTTGGCTGCCTTATTAGTGTTTTACAGACTGCACTTTATAGGAGATATGGATTTTCTGCTGGATCCTGTTCATTTGCACTGTTAGCATTGGCTAAAATTGAGAAGATGATCATTCTTGTTCAGTTTACATAGATTGTACTTGATTGTACTTTTGAAGTTTAGTTTCAAATATTGCCAGCTCACATTGGCTTCCTTGGACCTTTGAAGCCATAATGCCTCTTCTGCAGGACATAATGAACAGAATTGCCCTTCAAAAATATCCTCATTTTAGACTCAATAAAATCGAATAATACACACTTTCCAGTTTTATATTTGATCTCTTGATTTTTTCCTACTATAAATCCTTATTCCTATTCTAGCCCTTAAAAAGAAGCATAGGTTTTGTGCATCACTCAAACTCAAAGAGTGTGTCCAAATATTAAGGTGCACTGAAATAGTGCAGGGACAAGTGCTCTGCTTACTGGGAATCATAATCTAGCCAGGTTTACAAGATTCATAAACATGAAAAACACAGAGACTACAACAGCATGTAATTATGTTCTCATGCAAAACAGAAAATAAATTCTTTCAAAATAAATTGCATGCAAAGATAAACAGTTTTTTTTCCACCAATAACAATCATGGTTGGGGAAAGTGTTGTTTCTATTTGAAATAGCAATTACTTACTTCCTAAAGTTTAAAATAAACATTTTAGGAATAGGTTTTTGTTATGATTCTGAATGACATGTTATAAAAGATAATGCTAAGCAACATATATAAATAAAAAGGCCACCCTTTTTAAAAGAAATACTGTCATCTTTCTCTTAAATTCTTTAGTAAATTTAGAAGGTTCTAATAAATATTTTGAATGTATATTTATTAATAAATATAAGTAAGTCTAAAATTATTATCACTGATCATTATTTTCCAATTTAGATGATTTAACTTGCATTAAAAATGGACTATTTATGTTAGTTATTAATTGAAGAGCAGTGTGGAATCTTTGTAGTTTAAATGATAGCATCAAATATGTTTGCACATTTGCATTGTGCTGTCTAGTTTAAAAATGACCTGGAAGTACATTTTTATTTAAAAATAATACCAGTTTTGTTACACATATATGAGACTTGAGAGGTGTGTCAGAAGTTTGTTTAAACATTTTTTTGATATATTGAAGACTAGATACCAAGCGATACTAAAATGTCTGATTAATTTGCTATGTAAAATAGAACCACTAGAGTACATGGTGCCTTTTATTTTTGAAATGTATACATTTTGAAATGTATATACACAGTCATCTATTTAATGCCATTTCAAAACAGTTTTCCTTTATATCACATCCAAATCATTAGATATTTTAGTACAGAAGCAGTTTATTAAATTTGAAAGAAGATAGTAATTGTGATCTTGCATCATTGCAAACATATTTTTGTGGACTACATGTTGTAGTTAAGGGCTTTAAGATGTCTCTTTTCTATGTTGAAATTTAAAATGTGTTCTTGAGGTTCAAAGTTGCACTCTAATTGTGTTTATCACTTTTTGAATTATCACAGATGTCTTTGGAATTAAGAACACAATTTTTTAAGTGTCTTTATTGCATTGCCAGTAAAACTCCAAATAATAATGTAATGGATTAAAATATTGTATTCTGATCAATTGTGAACTTAAAATAACTCATAGTTTATTTTATTTCTTCTATTAATATTTTTTCTTAAATTTCTGAAAGAGATTTTAAATGTCTATTTTAAAGACACTCTTTAAAATACATATCATTACTAATATGGCCTGTCGTCTTCTAAGCATAGTCCCCATGGGCCAACTTTTAGTTTTGCACATTAAATACTTTAAATTATCATATTTTTCCTTACAAGATTTTAATTTCTCTCATTGTTTTCATCTATTTACAGCATCAAGCATTCAGATTTCATTTTCATATGCTTTCCTTGCCAACCCTCCTCCCTTTACATGAATGTCATATGCACCATATGGCTTTGAAATCTGTTGAACGAACCTTCTGAATTAGGTGATAAGCATTTTCTGTGTGGTAACATCCAACAGAAAAATATGTGGTATTATACAGATGACGTGAGAGCATAGTCCTTCTTAGATAAAAGCATCACAATAAGGTTGTAATCTTCATAGTTGCAATGTAAAGAACTGAAGAATGAGGTTACAGCTGGCTTTACAGTGAATAATACAATGAGCTATGTTTGTAAACTAATAGGTGTTTATTTTATATACCTTGATAGCAGAACCAGAAATCATCTGTAACAACATTCACCAAAGACATATTTGAAAAGCTATTTTTATACTAATGAAGAGACAACAAATAACATGAGTGTCTGTGTACACAAATGTATATGTATAGAAGTATATACAAGTAAAGAAGTAGGGAAGATAAATTGATGTATTTTGATAATAGACCTTCAGATGAGTGAATCGCATGATTGCTGCTTTTGAGCAAGCAACATCCTCCCTGAAGAAAGATACAAAAGCATAATTTTCTCTGCATACCTTGAAACATAGCAATATCAAATGCAGTGTTATTGATAAGAAAACAAAAATAAGAGGAGCTATATTAGTAAGATTGACACGGAAGGCTGATCTGATGACAAAAGAAAAAGGGAGGGGTCAGTCCCAGTAATGAAGACAGTAGGCACCATGAACATAA
The DNA here is from genome assembly GCA_004027555.1 of Craseonycteris thonglongyai. Taxonomy (NCBI): domain Eukaryota; kingdom Metazoa; phylum Chordata; class Mammalia; order Chiroptera; family Craseonycteridae; genus Craseonycteris; species Craseonycteris thonglongyai. The sequence continues at coordinate 5,607 of PVKE010019774.1, read as the reverse complement.
ATAAACAGGTATGGACCCAGACTGGCATCTTAGGAAAGGACATATGAATAATTTATTTAATTTCAGCATTCATATAGAAAGGAGAAATGTGCATAAAGGAATGCCTACAAGGGAGTCCTGCAGTGTAGAAGACAAAATGAAAGATAAAAAGAGCCTTTTATATTATTATTTTGTAACACATGTTAACATCATTCTTTAGATAATGGTCTGTGAGAGAGGTACTGGTATTTTATCAATGTAATGAAATAATCAGCTTTTAAGTCAAAGGAGTCATTTGAGTAGCACTATGGAAAATGGATTGGAGAATTGGAAGACTGGAGTCAGTGATGGTTTTATGAATCCAGATGTGAACTGAGAAATAGTGGTGATGGACAGAAAAAATAGGTTATATTAGGTTTGTAAGGAGCTAGAGATGGCAGCACTTGGTAAGGGTGGGTGTTGGGAAGAAAAGAGGAAGACTAGGAGAAATTTTAGTGATTATAAACTGATGAAATTTAGGATACTAAGGAATGAGAGGGAAGAAAATCAATAAATCAATATATATATATAAATTTTGGTAGCTGACATTATTTTTAAAACCTTAAAACAGGTGTGACCAAACTTTTGACTTCCCTGGGCCTTATTGGAAGAAGAAGAATTCTCTTGGGTAACACATAAAATATACTAACACTAACTATAGCTAATGAGCTAAATACACACACACACACACACACACACACACACACACACACACATATATATATAGCAAAAAAATCTCATATTTTTTTTTTTTGGCTTGAAAAAACTTTTTTTTTTAAATAAAACACACCTTAAGTGTTTATTGTATATAGTACTTCTTTGTAACATGTCTCTTTCTCTTTTTTCCCCAACGTCTCCAACTGTCTTACCAATTTTTTATTTTTTAATTTAATTTATTTTTTTTAATTGATAAATTTACTGGGGTGACATTGGTTGGTAAAAATTACATAGGTCAGGGGATGCTGGGATAGCTCAGGAGGGTGAGCACTTGCCTTGCAACTGCAAGGTCCAGGGATCAAATCCCAGCCCTGGCCAGTGCAAATCCATATACTGTAGTGCAACTGTTAACCACCGAACCCTGTGGCAAAGGTTCTTGCCTCCCATGTGGGAGGCCCCCCGTTTGGTTCCTTCCCTGAATGGTCCCACACCCACCTGTGAAATAAAATTATGTCACAACTAATGATGTATACTTATGGAGATTGCTCTGAGTCCTTCACCATTCTCTCTGTCTTTCACCATTTCTCAAACAATAAAATAGATCTTTAAAAAAATTATGTGGAGTATAATGTTTTAAGAAAATGTATGAATTTGTTTTGGACCACATTCAAAGCTGTCCTGCAGCCTGGCTAAAAATAGTCCCACATTATCAAGACATTTTCAACTTTTCTTTATCATTAAGTATTTTCAATTTCCAATTAATACCAGAGATAAAGAAAGAACATGGTAGTTCCTTGTAAGCAATTTCACTTCCCATTACTATATAGTAATATTAACTATGAAAATAATAAAAAAATGTGAAAATTATATTGAGTTTACTTTTTGCCATATTTTACCAATACTAATACATGTTAATACTAAATTTCTATAAATATATTTTAATTACATATATTTTTAGCAGCAAGGCAATATAATTTATTAGTGTTTTTCTGATTTTGATAGATGTAATCATTTTTTGCAGTTATTTCACTAAAATATTTTATAAGTATAAAAAACTAAATGATGGGAAAGCCGGGATGGCTCAGTGGGTTAAGCGCTCACTTTGCAGCCCTGGGGACTGAGGATCGAATCCAGGCCCCGGCCCCCGCCCTGCCTGTGTGGACCCATATGCTGAACTGGGGAGTGCCCCCAGTTCGGTTTTCACCGGAGTGAGACCCCAGCCCAGTTCCTGCCCTGTGCAGCCCCATGCCCACCTGTGGAATAAAACTATGTGGAAAAACTAATGATATGCAACTATGGAGACTGTTTTGGGCTCTCCCCCTTCTCTCTGTCTCTGTATCTCTCTCTCTCTCTGTCAAATACAATAAAAATAAATATTTTTAAAAAGCTAAATCAAATATGTTAATTAACTTAATTTTAAATATAAAGACATGTACCTTCTAAAAAGTAAAAGTGCTTTCTGAATTATAGCCATTTACAGCTTATGTTTCAAATAAAATTAATAAAAGAAATACTGTTATCAGAGCACCCCTAGTGTTTTTGTATTTCTTTACCTCTCAAATACTAACATTCAATTCCTTCTTTACTATGCCAAAAAGAGTGATATGCCACAGACCTAGTAAAACATTTTACAGATTTCAATGAAACATGTTTAGCCAAACACAAGGTTTGTTTACTGATTTACTTTGACCCCTTATATTGACCACTTAATGCTAGTTTGTACAAATAAAGTCCTTTCTGAGCCTATATTTGTCATGAGAAGACCGAGATTTTAAGAAGGTTGAGTTTTTAAGGTTTCTTCCATAGTTTTCTTACTCTCTAATATTATCTAAAACAATTTTTTTTATTGTTAAATTTATTGAGGTGATATTGGTTAGAAAAATTACATAGGTTCTAGTACATCATCTATATATTGTATTATCTGTTTATCACCCAGAGTAAGTTCTCTTTCCATCACCATATATTTGAGCCTCTCCTCCTCCCACCCCTTACCCTCAGGTAACCACTGAAGTATTGATGGTGTCCATGAGTTTTTGTTTTCTGGTTTCTTTCAGTATTGTATTCCTCATATGAATGAAGTCATATGGTTCTTGGTTTTTTTTTTCTGTCTGGCTTATTTCACTTAGAATGATGATCTCAAGGTCCATCCATGTGTCCCAAATGTCAGTATTTCATCTTTTCTTATCGCTGAGTAATATTCCATTGTGTATATGTACAAAATTATTTTTTAATTCACTCATTTATCACAGAGTACTTTGGTTGTTTCTTTGACTTGGCCAATGTGAACAACACTGCGATGAACATTGGGGTACATATATTTTCGTGGGGTATGGGTTTTAATTTTTTTGTGTAGATACACAGACAGGGGATTGCCATGTTGTATGGTCGCTCCATTCCCACTTTTCTGAGGCATCGCCATACTGCCTTCCATAGTGGTTGTACCAATTTTCATTCCCACCAGCAGTGTATGAGGGTTCCTTTTTCTCCACAGCCTCTCCAGCATTTGTTATTCCTTGTCTTGTTGAAAATAGCCAATTTTTGAAGTCTCCAATGTAGGCTTTTGACACAAGTGGAATTTTTGAAATATAGTCTATTTTTGTGCTGAAGTGACTTCATGCAATTAATTTATCAGACTATGTAAAAAGAACACATACTCTACTAGGAAATCCTAGTGAGCAGTTTATTTTTTGAAGATTTAACCATATATATATATATATATATATATATATATATATATATATATCCCTATATAAAAGGAAAAAGAGAAGAAAAAAATACTACAAAAAACAGTAGATTCCAACTAGTTTCTGAAATTAAGAGGATGCATTCCAACTCTAATACATACTGGGAGTAACCATGTGTATATACTCACCACAGACTTAAAACTCTGACTTTAAGTATGATTTTTTAAGTATGAAAACATTTATATATTTTAAGATTTAAAGTTTGTTTTCTTTATCCTTTGCCATAAAATATCACCACAAGCAATTGTAATGACTTTATATTCAGAAAAGAATCTTTGAAAAATGTTTTCCTACCACCACATAAAATGTTGCTACTTTTATCACTTGCAATTTGCTTTGAATGCTACTGGGGACTGTCTTGGAGAAGACTACTAATAATTTGAAACAAAAGATGGAATGATGTTAGTGTGTCTTTATGTAGGAAATGTAACCATGATTTTTTTAGAACATGGACAGTCATATTCATCTTCCATGTGCACTGCCAAGAACATAGTAGGTAGGTACTTTGTGAATATTTCTGTGATGAATAAACTTTTTGTATTTCTTAAATATTTTCTTATACTAAACTATAATATTGGGTCTTGAATCAACCACAGTTTCCTCTGAGTTATTGGGAATAGTGATAAAGAACTTCTTACAGTGGCAAGATGGAGATAGTAAACCAAAATAAAAATTAAGATGGATGCATACTAATCAAGATTATAGCTAATATGTAGTACCTAATGGGAAGGAAAACACAAATTAAGTTAAATAAATTAGCAAAACTGCAAAAGGGATGACTGCTGGAAATCCGGTTCAGAAACTCAATCTGTGAATATTGACAATGTAAAATGAAACATCTCTGATGCATGATAAAGCATTCCTTGTGGAGCTACTGTAGAGAAACTGAAGTGGACAGAGTGAATAATATTGAACAGTAAGCTCTGTAGTTATAATTTACTATCATCTCTGTAAAATGGCTCACTGAAAATAAAACTGGTGTTTACTCTGCTGGTTGTTACAGTTTACTGACGAATCTGAAGAGTTTACAAGAACGTATGTTTCATACTCTTCTATCAGGACATGGTGTCATCTCAGTAAAATCTTGGTCTTTAAATTTTATTTGGCCAATAGTGTATGTACAAATGAGAATAGAAACAAAGGTAGACATAAAGAGGAAGATGAGTAAGAAAAAGGAAATGTAATTCAGGTTGAAGTCTAAAAGGCCTGTATAGCTATCTGAGGAACTCTTCCACTAATTAGAGGTACAGAACTTAATTAATAAGTAGTGAGTTTTATTGTATATGGTGAATGCATGTTGGCTTCCTAGATGAAGAGGAGATGAAGCAATTCCTATAACAGTAAAGAAAATGTGGAAATCTTAGAAAGGAGAGCTAAATCAAATAATATTCATTATTGTAACTGATATAAAAATGAAATGAAACAGGCATTTAACTCTGATCATACAGAAAGTACACTGAGGACTTTTTAAAAGCATATGTAAGTGATAGGCAACGTATAATTTAGAATGGATAAGGAAATGTAGTTTAAAATTGTAAGTACTTTTTAATAAAATTTAAAAGATGTAATAAGTGAAGATATTTGAATCCATTGGGGCTAAGAACTGTGAATCTAATTATTTCTTTAGAGTAAGAAAATAACTAGGAAATGTTCCTACTTCATGAAGAAGAATACAGTACTTTTCTCCTGATCATTTAGCTGACCTAGCCTACCTATCTTTTATATGTTGATTGTCTAATAAGCACAAAAAATAAAGCAAAACAGAGTATATTGCTCAGCATGGGCTTCTTTCTAGTGGATACTCTCAAGCTTGGCCAGGAATCTCTGTCTTTTCTAATTTAGTTTTAGCCTATATGTATAGACAAATTACATCCCTTGATAATGAAAGAATTTGCAGAATTTTTTACTTATTATCAGTATACCCTGAGAAATCCTAAATATTTTCAAAGGATGAGATATGACCAGCTTCTCATCTGAGTATTGAGAAAACGTAACTTCTGCCTGAGAGTAAACTCGATATTAATTCCTGAAAAAAAGTGTACAATTACAAATTAGTTGTGAAAATTAAAAAAAATTCATTGGTGACCTGTAAAATCTAATATATGTTGAGTAAAAATGTCATGAAAATTATTAATATCATTACTTCCATTCAGAACTACACTTTTCAATTACATTAAGTGTTTGTATA
>PVKE010019773.1:0-28144 GCA_004027555.1 Craseonycteris thonglongyai | reverse complement strand
AAAACTAATGTCAACTATGGAGACTGCTCTGGGCCCTCCCCCTTCTCTCTGTCTCTCTCTGTCTCTGTTTCTCTCTGTCAAAAATCAATAAAATATATCTTTAAAAAAAAAGAAAAAAAGAAAGGAACTCCAAGTGTATTTGTACTGGTAGTGAAGTAGAGTTTGTTCTCCGGATGCTTCATTAACATACCATACTCTATTTTGACTGAGTTACACTAGTGGAGGGTGAAAAGCTTAATACCTGCTCCAGAGCTTAATACTTCAGTTTTTTTAGTGTTTGGGAAATACTTCTACTCTTGGCCAATAACACGGGTCAGTGATGATTGTCTGTTGTTGAAAATGATGACCTTAGCAATTTCACCACAGTGAAAACCTGACTTGCTTGACACTATTCTCGGGTAATAAACCACAGGCAAAGACATAACTTGCAGAAATACTACATCATAACCAAAGAGTATACTAAGTCACTGGTTTCAAATACCCCTTGTGTCCCCAAGTTAGCAGAAATTGGAAAAGTGAAAACAACTTGCCTTTCAGTTCTTCTCATGTGTTTTTTGTTTTCTCCTTGGTTCTTTTGCAAAAGCCCAAGAGTCGCATTGGTGTATGTTGTAGACTTAAGTAAGGAATGTCCAAACCCACAGAGAATTTTTATTAAAGTTTGAGTAAAACTATCAACAATCCTGGGAAGCAAGATCTCAAATGCTCTCAAGGACAGTGTTGCTCTTGCTTTTTTACGTTTGGAGTTAAGGAAGGGAACTAAGGAAGAGTATATGGAGGTGGGAAAAAGCAAGGTATAGGACGGTTAACAAGATTATGTGCTCGCTAGAGGGTGTTTACACCTTCAAAAGGTCTGGAAAAGAGACTTACCTCTGGCATTTCAAGGGTGAGTTAACCTATATGCACAGAAACATTGGACAGGGTTGCTAAAGGCAAAGATAAACCTTTCACCAAAGAAATTACATGCCTGGGGATGACTACCAACCATGACCTGCCCAGTTAGAAATTTATGATGAGATCCCCTGTGAGGTTACTTTAGGTTAGATTTACTTCACTGCCCCTCTTTCATGTATCATGTTCAATGGCATGTGGGATGACCCACACTTGTCTCAGGGTCAGCTGTGCCCTGCCCTCCTCCTATACTTGCAGAAAGGTGAAGCCTTGGCATTCCAACCTCTTCCCGATTGGGAGTCTCAAAGCATCTGGGAAATCAAGTCTCAGTGTTAAAAATTCTCTGTGAACTCTGGTGGAATTCAAGGACAGTCAGTGCATTAGAATGTTGATGAGGAACAACTGCCTGGTCCACCCATGGTGAAAACCTTCTAAAAACCCGTGAGCAGAATTATTTTGAATCATAAGTAAGAAGATTAGGGGAAATCTGGTTTCTACTATTTGCTTATTATTTGTCAGAGGCACAAGAATTTGTTCACATATTTTCACTCTCTTTCCATTCTTCTTGCAGCTATTCAAAGTATTTTATAAAGGAGAAGTTCCAAGGGGAGCTGTGACCACAGGGTATGCAGAATCCAGATCTCTCTTACTGTAAAAATGCAGGGCTCTCCTGGCAGTTATGAAGACCTGGGTGACAAATGTGCTTTCCTCATTTCCAGTAATTGTTGTGGAGGAAACAGTGCCGACATCAGTGGGATCTTTCTCAGTGTTCTCTGAAGGGTCATTTGTCAGCTCAGTAAGGCACATGTTTGAAGAAGCTTCAGGTCAGTCTGCATTGCTTATCTTTAGGAAAGCTGAGGCTTGACCCTAGATCAAGATAGTACTCTGGCTAAGCTCCCAGGCAAAGCCAGCAACTTGCCAGCCATGGTGAGCAAGCCGCCTTACAGGTGGGTCCTCAGGCCCAGGAGCATCACCCTGGCTGACAGAGCAGGAGCAGAGATGGCAGCTCCCCACTGAGCCTTGCCCAAATTGCAGATTTATAAGCAAAATAAGTGACTGTTGTTTTTTTAAACCATGAACTTTTGGGGTGGCCTGTTAGGCAGCAATAGATGATTGTAACATTTGATTTCCAGGATTCCACACTCTTCTAATTTTCTTCTGCCTCGTTATCAGTTTTTCTCAGTCTCCTTTGATAATGCTTCTCATCCCCCATTTTTGTTTTTCAATTTTTATTATAGCAAGTTTTAGTCATACATAAAATAGACAGCAAAGTAGAATGAACCTCCTTGGGCCCATTACCCACTTTCAACATTTGTCTACTCAGGGTCAAGCTTATTTCATCTATGCTCCTACCCACTCTCTTCCATCCCATGCTTTTAAACAAATTCCTCATACTGTTTATTTGCTATCATATTCTCTTGATGAACTTACCTGGACTCATAGCTTTAACCATTCCTCATTTGCTGAAAGCTCCCAAATTTATTATCTCACTACAGCATTGTGGTTCAAAGCACCGACTTTGACACTTTATATGCTTGGGTTCAAAGCATGGCTCTTCCACAAACTACCTTGGTGACCTTGGGCAAGTTATTGAAGCTCTATGTACCTCAGTTTCCTAGTCTATGAAATAAGGGATGGTGATATTTCTCATACTGCTGGGATTATTGTGAGGATTAGAGGACTTGCATTGTAAAATGCTTAGAACAGTGCTGGCATATACAAGTACACACCTGTTGGTTTTATCATTGTGTCTCCAGGCCAGACCTCTTGCCTAACTCAAGGCTTGTATATCCAACTGCTTACTTGGCATTCTCATTGAGATGCCAAGTAGACATCTTAAATTTATTATTCTAAAGCCAAACTTCTGATATCCCCTATATCCCACAAAGCCCCTCCCTTGCTCTTCCCCATTGCAGTTAATGGAATCTTCATCTTCCCATTTTTTTTTAGCCTCAAGTACTATGATGTAATTTGACACATAAACAAAATGCTATTTTTAATTTTTTCCCATAGTATATAATTCTTTTTCTATAGTGTCAATTCATTCCTCTCTTTAATCTTTTTAGACTTTTTGTAACCCGTTTTAGATTATTTTATGTCTTAACTATTTGGGGTGCTCTTCCTCTTGATTTTTATGTCTACTGATTTTCTCATGGGGTAGAGATGCTTTGTCAACATTTAACTTACCTTCCCATTGCACTGGACATCAATATCCCCATTATCTATGGGACGACTGAAGCTCCAGAATAGTGCAGTCACTGGGCTACTGAGTGGTGGAGTCAGGACTGGGGTTAAGACTCCAACACCAATATTCTCTCCATGAGGTGTAAACTCAATTGAGAAGAGAGTGAGTGCCTGGGGAACATGAAGAAGCTCATCATAGGGCCCCTGAAATCCTGGCGAGCGGTTTTTATATAAAGCTGAGGACAGAAGACTTAAGCTTGTAGAGAACTAACAGTGGTCGCCCTTCCTCAAACAGAGTACAAAGATTGGTGGTCTACTTGTGTCAGAGTTTTATGTATGCATGGAGCTTGGCAGAGAGGAGGCTAGGAACAGTTTACTCTTTGAAAGAGAAGGAAAACCCTTCTTTTTGATCCCCCCCAAACATTGGCAGGAGAAAATTTCCCAAAGCAAATAGTAGCGGGAACCCACCTGAGAGTTGTGGGTGCTCTATTTCATCACTGAGGGTTTGCTATGAAGGAATGCTATGGTGAACTTCCAAAGAAAATGTAAACAGCATCCTCTCTCCAATAATCTTTTCTGTAAATCTGACTTTTCATATCTTAGATTTTTTTTTGACAGAAAATTTAAACCTTTCAAGAATAGATTTCAAAATACTTACTAAATGGCCTATTTATTTAAAGCAATATTCAACACCATGAAACTGCAGTGTTGGAAAGATATTTGGACACTCCCTCGATGTTCATCATAGTGCTTTGACTTGCAACTGAAAGTAAGAGGGAAATTAAAAAAAAAAAAAATTGGGAGGGGGGCTACTCACTTTTCTTTTTAAAACCTAAAGTACATTACAATTCAGGATCTGACGCTTTTTACCCTAGCAGGCCTAGAAACAACGTTATATATTTTTAATCACAAAGAATGCCCCCAGTGGTAACACTGCTGCTGGGGTTATGATTTTGTTTTAATTTGTTTGGTGCTGAAAGGCATGGCCATTTATAGAGCCATCCTATAAAACATGTCATGTACTAGTCACCTCATGTTATCAGCATTCTCCTGGAGGAATAGTCAGTGGATTTTTTTTTTTTTTTCCAGTTCATGCTGTGCAATCTCTTTCTTATGTGTGTGAACTTTGCAGGATGTCAAGTACCCCATTAAAAATGAATGGAGTATTTGAGGGGCTCTTGCAAACCCTCTAATGATCTTCCCCTTTGAACAGACAGCATTTTATTGTGCAATTTACAAAAACAACGCAGAGCCTGACATAAAGAGGATGGAAAACTGGCATTGAACCAGAAAGAACCTGGACCACAGTCTTAGCTCCCTGGACCTCTGGAACTATCCACATGTTGTAACAGAATCATTTTTAAGTTGCATGGGAACCCTGATGGACCAAGAAATGCTTTTATATGGAGTCTGGTGCTAAGTCTTATTCTCAGGTGGAACTCAAGTGAAAATGATTGTTGGGCTTTATCCCCAGTGTCCTCAGTAGCATCAGCCACAGTGTGGAAAAAACCTCCTTCAGCATCTGCTGTTATTTCCAGTGTTATTGGTTATCACCACTACTTCCTGTTGCTGTGTTTCTTTTCAGCAGAGCCTTTACACTAGAAACTGATGTTTACACTCTAAAAACTAGAGTCTCAGCATCAAAAGGTTCCTTGGAGAGCTTAAAACTTTTTTTTTTTCAGCTTCATTGAGGTATAATTGACAACTAAAATTGTAAGATGCTTCACGTTTACATTGTCATGATTTAATATATGTATGCATTGTGAAAGGATTCTCCATCTACTTAATTAACACATCTATCGCTCACATATTTGTCTTGGGTTTTTTTGTTTGTTTGTTTTTGTTAAGAGTTTCATTCCACATATAAGCGCTACCATGCAATATTGCCTTTCTTTGGCTGACTTACTTTACTTCTCCTAAAACCCTCAAGGTCCATCTATGTTGTCCCACATGGCAAGATTTTCCTTCTCAAGGCTGAACTTATCTTCCATTGTAGATATGTACATATATGTGCCATGTATTCTTTATTCATTCATCTACCAATGGGCACTTAGGTTGTTTCCGTGTCTTGGCTATAGTAACTAATGCTGCAGTGAACATGGGGATGTAGGTGTCTCTTTAAGATAGAGATCTTCTTCAGCTATATACCCAGAAGAAGGATTGCTGGATTATATGATATAAGAAAGAGTTCTATTTTCAAATAAAAATTTTTTTCTGAGGAACCTTCATACTGTTTTCCATAGCATGAAAGTACATTCTCACCAACAGTGCACAAGGGTTGTCGTTTCTCAACATTCTCCCCAACACTTATCTCAGGTCTTTTTGATAATAGCCATTCTAATAGGTGTGAGTGATATATCACTGTGGTTTTGATTTGCATGTCCCTGATGAATAGTGATATTGAGTACCTTTTCATTTGTGTATTGGCCATTTGTAAGTCTTCTTTGGGAAAATATCTATTCAGTTCCTCTGCCCATTTCAAAATCAAGTTCTTTGTTTTTTCTATATTGACTTATATGAGTTCTTTATCTATTTTGGATATAAATCCCCAATCAGATATATGATTTTTAAATATTTTCTTTCATTCTGTTAGGTAACTTTGTTTTGTTGGTTTCCTTTCTGTACACAAGCTTTTGAGTTTAATGTAGTCCCATTTGTTTTTTGTTTGTTTGTTTGTTTTTTCCTCTTTCGTTGCCTTTGCTTTTGGTGTCAAATCCAAAAATTCAATGTCAAGACTTATGTTAAGGCTTAAAGCCCTTTCCGTATCTCTCTTCCAGTTGCCTGTGTCAATGGCAGCTTCAACCTGCATCTCTTCCAGCTTTCCAGAGGCCATGGAAGGGCAGGGCCATCTATGATTAGTATAGATAGAGAAAGCAGCATGATTTATTAAACATCTTCTGATTCTTAGACAGTGTCCCAAAGGTGAAAATACCCTGGGGCTCATTGATTTTCACAGCTTTCTGACTGTTTGAAAATGGCCTCTTTCAGTATCATGTGGGCTTTGCGATTTCTATTTAAAGGTGTATCTTACATGTTGGATATATTATTATTGTTGTTGTTCTTGTCTTAGATAGCAAGTAACATGAACAAAACAACATGGCTTTCACTGTGTAAAATTATGAGTTTATTAAAACTATCAACGGATACTTAGCTTTGAATTATTTATATTTTTCCATAAACTCTTTATGATGGTAAAGTGATCAGGACCACAAGTTGTACAAGAATGTGATTGACTTGTCTGCTTCCTTTGCCCTTAGGAGAAGTTGCAGACAGACCATTATCTTCACCATGACTTGTCCCTTTGTATGTCTTGGCTACTTACAGGTGCTTTACACATTAAGAGGGAGATAGGGAAGCACTATGTCTCTTTCCTCATGCCTTGTGTTCAAAGTGCAGCTATATTCTATAGAAGCTTCCCTGCCAGAAGAGGCAGAATGTCAAGTGTCCATCCCATAATACTGAGTCATTCCATGGCTCCTTTGTGCTGTTCCTCCCTTGTTTGTCACAATTTAGCTTGACATCCCAAACAGTCTATTCTTCCTTTGTCTCACCTCCTGGACCAGCAACTTTCTCCTGAAGGAGATGACACAAATGGCATCTGGTCCTTCTGACTCTCCATGCTCCACACAGAATGTCATCCCCAAACATGGTCTAAGCTCAGTCCTTGGACACTGACCAGAAGGGAGATCTGGAAGCAAACATAATTTTTCAGTGTTCCTCTGGAAGCTGGGGAACAGCACTGTGTTCAGGGCCCACCTACCTTTCTGTCTCTTCCATCCTTGCCATCCAGAAGTCTTCTGCCAGCCCTGCCTCAGCCTCTCTCACAATTGTAATGGGGGAAATCTTCGTAGGGGAGAGAACATCTCAGCTTGGGACATGGCCCGAGAAGGGGAATAGAGATGAAACCAAGAAGGTATGTTTAGCAAATTAGCTTGAATAGACCTCATTTTTCAAATTGAAGACTTTCAAGTAGGAAGAAGAGAAGTGAGGTAAGAATATTAAAAACCATTATTAAAGAATTTGGGCTCTGATAGTTAAAAATCATTAGAAATAGTTTTATGATATTACCTATTTTTAGAATTGTTATTTACTGAGTAAAGTGTGTAAAGTCTTCCAGTCCAATGGTAGAGTGTTTATTTTCGCTGATGTTCTCTCAATTATTGCTTTATTTACTTTGAGACAATATTATTCATTGAATACAATTTGAAAATTATTATATCTTCTTTGTAAGTTGACTATCATTATACAGTGCCTCTCTTACATGGACTAATGAATTTTGCATTTACATTTACTTTGTATGATATTAAGAATGGAACAGAGGTTTTCTGTTGTTTAGTGATTGCCTCAGAGTGAAATACTGTTTGCTTGTGGGACATCCTGGAGTTTCTCTCTCTGCCTTTCTAATCTATCTTCACTATCTTCACTGTGTTCTTATCTTCTTTTTTTCCTCTTACTCCAAAGTACCCCCAAAACCAGGCCTTTGACCTGTAGCTATATGTGTTGCTCATTATTCTCTCCCTATGAGAGTTTATCTCATGGCTTTAACTGTTACTCTGTTTTTGAAGCTACATTTCACATTTTCTCTCCAGTCTTATATGTCTAATTGCCTCTCAGCCTACCTCCATTGTCTTCTCTTTAAAAAATTAAACCCTTGCCTATATCCTCTCTCCCATTCTCTTTTACTCTTGGGTTTATAATCTGGGAGACATCTTAGTTTTTTCTCCATCCCCTATTTTATGCCGTCACAAATACCATGGCCTTGGCTGCAATACCTAACAGAATCTCAACAGTAAGATCACAGGGAAAGGGCTAAGCCAGAATTGGGGGAGGGGAGTAATTAATACAGCAACCTTATAGATTATCTACTGCAATTCTTTCTCTTACTCTCAATTTCTACTCCCGTGAAGCCCTAGATTACAGTAACTATCCTGGAACGTTTTTGAGCCTAAGATTCCAAAATTCTTAATCAGAATCTCGTTGTTGAATGTGACATTCGGTGAAAATAACAGGTAACATTTCCCTGGGTTGGAAAAGGAAACAAGAATCGGATGAAGATGCTGGGAGGTCATGACATCAGAATGTGGAAAACAGGTACTTGTTGCCCATAAAAGGGGATGTTAGGAAGTGCTTGTCTTCTTAATTCGAATCTTACTTCTGTATTCTCCCTGAATCCCAGGATGAACTTGAAAAGGGGAAAATAAAATCCTTCCTAGAAGATTTTCCGTTATGTTTTTCTTTCCCGTATGAGCAACATGGATGAAACCGTCCTGTGACTGAATTGAGGCTCTCACATTGAAAAACATATTGGCCATGGCAACAGATACTGAGCAGCACAACTGATTGCCATATAAGGAAGTTAGTGGGGTTTGCAGTTTTAAATGTTATTGTTTTTCTCTGTTGTAATATCCCTGCAGCCCCTTGGTTATCTCTCTAGGCAGGGGTCTCCAAACTACAGCCCATGGGCCAGATGCGGCCCGCGAGGCCCTCTCATCCGGCCCATGGAGACCTTTTTATCTGAATAAAATAATATTAAATAAATAATTAAAAACAACATCTATGTTTTGATTCTTTTTTATTTGGACCTCGAGTGTGTAGTCGGCCCCCAAACTGCTGTTTGATAGTTAATGCGGCCCGCGGGCCGAAAAGTTTGGAGACCCCTGCTAGAGTAATAGAAAATGCCCTGGCTTCTGTGAGACGTCTCTAACTTAAAAATTCCCACCTAGCTTTCTTTTACCTGGAGAATTGGTTTTCTTTCTGAGAAAAAGCTCCTTCCTTTCACTGAACAGTGGACTCAGAGCCTTAGATGGAGTGGAGGGAGATGGGAGTGGGGCCAGTTGAATCTGACAATCTGTCTTCACAGAAGGAGGGAATTAGTGTCTAGTTCTCTGAAACCTAGAGTTTCAGGGGTCTATTTGAAAGGAAAGAAGCTTTCCTTGGTTATTGTGATTTATTTAAACATTTCTGTGGGAGTCACAATCCTTTGAGGTTTTCTAAGAAAAGAAAAAGAAAGTCTAAATATAATCCTAAAAGGCAGCCAACCTGACAACAAAGCACTCGCAATCGCAAAGATTATTTCTCTGGTCATTGGCAAAATAGACTAAAAATCTTCCCTGGCCATTACTGGCTGTACCTCCTTCTCTAATATGTGGGCTTCCCCAAGCTTCACGCCCAGGGGCACACATACACCCCTCCTCCCATCTGGAAAGCTCTGCTTACTTCTTCCCAAACCTCTTCCCACCTTCACAAAGCAGATCAAGATCACTTCACAGATACCTGAATGCCAGCTCCTCTGTTTTGCCCTCAGTGTTTTTGTTTTTGTTTTTTTCAACCCCTGCTGGAACTCTTGGAATGCATTAGTACTTTCTCATGCCCGATGTGCTATAAAGCAGGCACAGCAGAAAAGGCAGGACCAGGCTCTTTGACCAGTGGTGGGAATGGATTTGTCCTGGTCCACCCACACTGCCATCTATTCTGCCTGATGATAAGCACCTCCCATTTGCCAGCAGAGGCTGGCAGTTCAGGCCAACCAAGGAACAACGTGAAGCTCAGCTCTGCTGAGCCGAACAGATGCAGCCTGAGCAAGCAACGCATTGTTTCCTACGTGACTGTCCTTGAGCCTTATGCACATTAGAATTTTGTCTTTACTTCCTGGTGGCAGATGTTTCCACAGACTTTGTGCTTACATATATTAAGAAATGTAACACTAACAATTATTGAGAGTCTAACAATGTCATGGGCACACATTTAATGTACACGTATATTAAACTTATGAACTCCTTTAATCTTTGCTAAGAGATAGGTATGACCCTATTTTATGGTTGGGGAAATTAAAGCACAGAGAGATAAAGTTATTTTCCCATGGCCACACAGCTAGGAAACACCAAGCTCTTAACCCTGAGCCTATGGTCACTAGAACTCGGGGTCATATAAAACATGCAAGGCTTAATGAACATTGACTGGACTCATGAAGCAGCTCAGTTGTCTGATAGTCTAATGAAGGCCTGGTTTGAAGAAGTGATTCAGAGAGAAAGTTCGCAGAAGTTAGAAATTTAGCTCTAGACCTGAGAGACCTTGGATATCCTGTGGTCAAGAACCCCGAGGCTCTGAGCAGTTAGATGAGAGTCCCATGTGCTTCATTCGTCGCATCAGACCTGGGCCTTCCTGTCAGGGCTGCCATAAATGAACAGAGAATGGTGCTTAGTTTGTACTGTGTGCTCAGAATGTTCCAGGTGCCAATGAGAATTCTCTTGAAGTGGAATTTTTATACTAGGACATGACTGTGGCTTTAATAGCTTTTGTGATTAAAATAATTAGAAGGATGAACATGTACAGTAATTTTCTTTTCTTATTTTATATGAAAGGGAAACTTTGAAAACTTAGATTTAGCAACTAACTTCTATTTAGAACTGCCATATCTCTAATGTGAAGTTGTTCACAATCTAAATCTGAACTTTTAGTATTATTTTATTGAGATCTACAAAAGCAATTTGACATACTGATCTATAAAAATGTGACTTGCCCTGGGGATTAGGAGGTGAGTTTCTGTAGTAATTAGGTGTGCCAGAAATAAAAATTTCCTCCCTCCCTCTTCCCCTCCCTCCCTTCTTTTCTACATTTACTTGCATTGGTCTTGGTCTCTCATGGCATTCTTCCGGGATTGTCTAATATAATGAATTTTTCTTCCTTTATCCTAGAAAGTACCACTATTTCCATTATCTCATGGAGATTTAAGTGTGTGTATTTTGTTGATCTTGTATTTCTAAGAACTATAAAATTTCAAATCAGGAATTCCCAGGGAAAGAGAATTTTAATGGAATGGGTTTTTCTCTTGAATTAAGGGTTAATCAGGACGCTTCTCTTTACAACTTTTCACCTATTTGCTTGTATATTTCTTTTCCAATCCATGAGTGCACTCTCTGGACTTTGATGAAATGAGAGGCTATCTGGTGAAAAATACAAATTGACCAGCAATTAGAAGCGCTGTGCTCAAGTCTATGTTCTTTCATTTGCTAAGTCTTTGGTCCTGGGAAGTTATGACTCTTCACTAAGCCATCTGTAAAATAGAGACAGTAATGTTTGTTTAACATACCTCATCAGGGCTGCAGAATATATCAAATTAGATAAAGAGAGTAGAATGCTTTGAATGATTTTAGCCATTATATTTTCAAAGATTGCCTCTGTCCTATTTTCTCTATTTCCTACTTCTGGAATTAAGTATATGTTGCACTTCCTCATACATTCTGTGTGTGTCTCTCTCTTTCTCTTTTTTTTTTTAGTTGTTTTCAACAGAGAGTGACAGAGAGAAGTGGGAGAGCCCAGAGCAATCTCCACAATTGTACACAAGTTATCGATAATGTTTCGCTCCACAGGTGGATTCGGGGCCACACAGGACAGGAACTGGGCCAGGGGCCTCCCCCATGGGAGGCACGACCCAGCTCAGCATATGGGTCTGCACGGGCCAGGACTGGGACTCAATCCTTGTACCCCAGGGATGCAAGATGAGCACTCAACTTGCTGAGCCATCCTGGCATCCCCCTTTCTGTGTCTCTCATCAATCTTTCATAGTTCCAGATCTTTATGTCTTTGTGCCTTCTGGATAATTTATGAATTCTCTTTCTATATCTAATTGGTTGTTTAACCCATTCATTTACATTTTTAATTTCTCTGATGTCTACCTATGCTAATGGATTGATTTTTACATTGACTACCCTTTTTCATTGGATGCAGCCCTTAAAGGGTTATAGCTTTATGCAGTGTTCCAGTTCCAATTCCTTGCTCACTTGGGCCAGTGCCCACCTTTTGTTTCCACATGAATATGGAATTCCAAGCCCTTAGGTGAACAGATCAATAATAAACCCTCCATCACTATAATGCAGCTACATCATGAGCTGACACTTTGAAACTTTGTTCTGTTTTCAATTACCTCTTTGTTTCTGGTGCCTGGGGATTTCTCTTTCTTTCTTCAGCACTTAGCTAAGGATAGAGAACATTTTAAAATTTATATTTTTATCCTGCATTTGTAGGTTTTTATGGAGAGATTTATCATAGTCTGCATTTTGCTAAAACAGAAAATCATGAGTAATAGTTTAATAATGAGGGGAAAAAATCCCTCATTATTAGTTTTAAAAAGAGGAAGACAGTCTGTGGTTTGGGGACCAAGACAGAAAGGTTGGCTATGGCCATACTTTGAAGTATAGTGACCAATGGATCTCAAAGGTATCCTATAGCTACACTTGGTAGCCACAGAATATGCCATCAGAGAGCAAGAGCAATTATGTGATGGCTTTACTGGAAGTCCTTGTGAAGTAGCTTATCACAATGAGTATCAGAACTTTTGAGTTCTAGCCATCGCTCTACCACTGACTCAATAGGTCAGTATGGCCAGGACCTAATTAATTCATTCAGTAATTTATAATCTTAATTAGGTTTGGTTTGAATAATAAAAACAATAAAAGAATTGTCAAGCACCAACTTAGCTAAGTCCGGGAGCTATGGAAGAGAAGCAGATAAAAATTGTTGTTCTTACATAACTTACAGCTCAGTGGTGGGAGACTGCCTTTGAAGTAATCTGTTATAAGATAGAGTTTGGATAGACTCTTGTTGAGGTACAAAGGACAGAGTGACCAGTTGAATCTTGATGGGGGTTGCAATCAAGAAAGTTCTGAGAGTAGGAAATGAGAACATTGGAGCCGCAAGATCTTGCAATCAAGAGATTTGTAGAATGATACCTAATAAATGCCCCTCAGTGAGTGTCCTCAGTGCCTTTGGTGGAAAAGATACAAATGTACAGACCTATTTCCTTTCCTGGGTATTGGGAGGCTTAGAGTGCTCTATGCAAAATGTTTGAGGTTGCTGGAGAGCAGCCCTACAGGACCCATGGGGTCCTGCCCTTCTCCAACCATTCAATAAATAGCACTCAGTGGAGATTCTGGCTGAGGATCCTTGTTTTCAAAACAAGAGCCCTGAGCCAACCTGCTTAAGTGGTTCCATATGTTTCTATGGAGAGTTTATGGATTGTGGCCTTTGGAATTCTTTTGTTTATCACCGGGAATTCAAGTCCTGAATGCTGCTAACTAACCATGAGGTTTGCTGGTTATACAAACTGTTGGACCTCTCAAGGACTTTGACATAAAGACCATTTTCTGTGGAATAAGAATTAGTGGTTTAAAAAGAGTGCACTTAACAGTATTGTTTAAGTATCAGTTTCTGTGTGCCATTACTGGCCAGGTCTTTTTTTTTTCTTTTCTTTTCTTTCTTTCTTTCTCTCTTTTTTTTTAAAACTGGCATGCGCTGTCTTGTGTGTGTACTTACACACAAGGCCCTTAAAGGAAAAATCTGAGCAGAGCCTTCAAAGACTTATAATCAGAGAGGTCTTCTTGGTGGTGGTGGTGGTGGTGGTGTTTTAAATGATTCACTATGTTTAGCAGACCTGAAGCCAGGAAAGAAAGTTAAGTTGTTGTCTACCTGGGTCCCAAAGGATACTGAGGACCCAGCCTTCCCTTGGGCAACTGTTCCTCTGCCCTCCCCACATCAGTACCCAGCTTGTGATGACATTCCTCTACGCTTTACAGATCTAATACCAAACACATGGGGGAAACTATCCTGTTTCCAGGAGAGAGGTTTCCATAGATTGCCCCATCAGCCTTAATAATAGCTACGATACATTGAACACTTTGTGCCAAGCACTGTATTCTTTTTATACTTTATCTCTGTTAATTCTCACAATAGCCCAGTGAGGTGGGGACTATAATTATTCCTCATTTTACAGATAAGGAAATGGAAGTTCAAAGAGTCTGAGCAATTTGCTTAAACTTGCTTAATAGCTAAATTAGCCTCTTACTTGTTATTCCACTATGAGTGGCAGAGATGGGACATGAATTCAGGATGGGTGACTCAGAGCTCTTACGCACTGTGCAACATACCCGCCCGCCCCCTCTGAAAGAAGTTCTTTTAGCTTGATCTCTAAGCCTGCCTTCCAGCTAGGAAATGCTATGGTTCTTCTCTGAAGTCAGTGTGTTTTTACGTAAAGCAGTGCAGGAAAGAGGCTGGTCATCTCCCTCCATAAAACAGCCCTTCACACATCTGAACCTTGTCCGTGGCTGATCACTTAAGCTTCTCCACACAGTGGACTGACATGGCTGGTGCTGAAGGATGACGCCCTGGAACCACAGATTGGAGGCCTTGCAGCTCCTCCCAGTACACATTTCTTAGGGCTGATGAGTGAGTCAGCAGAAGTGAACAGACAATACCATGTTTGGTTTCACCATGATGAGTCAGTCCTCAAATCTGGCCAGCTTTCGGGTAGCCCCCTGAAGCTTTAACAGAATATTAATTGCCCTGTCACTTCCCGTTCCACACAGCTGGGCAGAATTGCTACCAGCCACACTGTTGAGAAGTTACACATTTCAGCCCAGGCCAGAAAGGCTTCCTGTGGAGGGTGAAATGACAGCATGCACAAAGGTCAGACTCCAGATGTGGGGATCTGACTTTCTCCTCTTGGGAAAAACATTGCCTCATTATACTCTCAGAGTATATTCTCTGCAGGTTTAAGGCCAAAGTCTACCAAAAGGTCCAAGTTCCTCTAACATGAAGGATTTTGTGTAAATTTATCTAAGGCTCGGAGACCACCTATTAGATTTCTGAGCCAAGGGACAGAGGGGTGGGGAAGGTGTTAAGCATTTCTGAATGAGGACATCTGGACCTAGACGTAGCTGCTTCTCCTTGAAGCTGGAAGGCAGGCAGTTCAAAAGGAGGAAAGGGCTACGAGGGTGTCCGGAAAAAAATCCAACCATTGTCAATATAACGAGAACTGTTACATAGATGGGTACTTTACAGGCAGGCCTCGTATTTCTGGAGCATTACTTGACTGGATAGAAATGCCAAAAGTAGTAGGACAAGTACATGGCCATGTTGTGGGGGAGTTTCCCATCATTCATTCATTCATTCATTCATTCATCCATCTCTCTCTTCATTCCTTCAAAACTCATATCAGGTTTATAAAAACATTACACCAAGAGATGATAAGAAAATGTAACTTTAAACTTTTTCTTTACTAATTGAAATAATGTTCCTCCCAACTTCCCACAACTGGGTCCGTTTTGGTAAATTTAGTCCCATTTAATAATCTAGGTTAACCCTTGGTTTCCTTTCATCTTCCAGATTTCCTCGCCCTACCTCTGCTCTTGTACAAGTTGACTCCTGGGTGTGCAATTGGCAATGGATGGGCTCCCTGGCTCATAGGTTTTGTGGCACTGTCAGGAGCATCAGGGCCTCTTGGATCCTCACTCTTCACTCTGGCAGAGAGGTTAATGTTGTTCCCTGGATGAGGAATTACCGAAGAATCTGACATTCTTTGATGTGCTGGCATTACTGCTGGAGGCCCAGTCGTGGAGTCTCTGCCTGTGCTGGTAAGGAGGAGGGGCTGGTTTTGTGTCCACCTGCTTGTACTCTCTGCTGGGGGGATAGAGAGAAAGGAATTAGCTTTCAGATGAGAAGATATGTCAGTAAAGTTTTGCTATAGTGATGCTTTGTAACAAAACACCATTGAGCCCCAGGAGTATAACCAATAAACATTTGTTTAGTTCCAAGGTTGGCAGTCTTTTTCTTTAATGGGCCACAGTAAATATTTTAGGCTTTTCAGGCCATCTAGTCTCTGTCACAACTACCCAGCTCTGCCCTTGTAGTGCAAAAGTAGCCACAGACAATATATAAATGAATGTGCCTGCCTGTGTTCCAATAAAACTTTATTTATGGACACTGAAATTTAAATTTCACATAATTTTCATGTTATGAAGTGTTACTTGTGTAATGAAATATGATTTTATTACATATGTAGTATTATTCTTTTGATTTTTTTCAACCATGAAATTGGATGGCCTATGAATTTTTATCCCCATGGGATGTACACAAACAGGTGGTTTTATACCTTTTGGCCATAGTTGTCTGACCCTGGACTTAGCTCGTGAATCTGCTCTGGGTTGGGCGCAGCTCCTCTGGGCTGCACTTGCTCACGAATCTGCAGTCAGCTGTGAGCTGGCTCTGCGGTTCTGATGATTTAGGTTGGGCCTGTTCAAAAGCCTGGGGCTTGGTGGGTTGCTCTAGGATAGTCTTGGCTGGATAACCATGACAACTTGCCCTCCTATATGACCAGCAAGCGGGTCAGCCTGAGTGTGTTTTCACAGCAATGGAAGAAGCCTCGCTTCTTGAGTTATGTTTGCTGACAGCTCATTGGTCAAAGTAAGTCACCTGTCTGATTCCAGAGTGGGATAGAGCAGACAGCGCCACCCAGAGCGTGAGCGCACTGCCCAGTTATAATACATGGCAAAAGGAAGTGTTACGGCCGATGATATAATCAACCTGTGAAAGGACTTAAATTGGGAGGGATTTTTAACATACTCTACTTGTGACCTCTTCCTTTAGGTGTGATGCTAGACCAGGGTATGAAGGTAAAAGATATAAATGAGGGGGAGAGGGGGGCGGGGCACAGGCATGTGAAACAAGTAAGTGTGAGAAGAGAGCTGGGAGTGTATGCAAAGTCATAGAGAGGAATGAAAGATCTTGCTCTTTAATAAGATCATTCTAGTTGTAGGTGAGTATAATGTTTGGGGGGGAGAGTGGAGAAAAGCAGGCATATTTCAAAGTGGACTTGATAAAACTTGGTCATATATTGGATGCAGAGGACAAGGTTAAGTTCAAAGAAGCAGTCTTGAGGGTGAGAGAAAACAGGATGCTTATGTTTGCTCTTTACCAGTAGCGTGGCACTGTGGTAAGGCTGTATAAAGTAGTCTTCTCTCCTCCCTTTTCTTCTCAGCAAAAAGAAGGCATGAGGAAAGAGACTCAGAGTATACAGACTGATTCTCAGTTCAATTTAGGATTTTAGATTCAGTTTTATGTTGCAGTGGTTTTAGAGTGAAGGACCAGGAAATGTTTTTTTCTGGTTTAAAGTGAGAGGAACCATATACTTCCTTTGCCGTTGGATCAAGATTGAACTATTCCAGAAAAAAAGCTAAACTAAGGGTAAATTAATTAATTTACCCTTCCTCCCTTTGTCCTCCCTCCCTTTCTCCCTTCTTCCCCTCCTTCCTTCCTCCCTCCTTTGCTCCCTCCCTCCCTTCCCCCACTTCTCTCTCTCTTTGTCCACCCCCACCCCCACCACCTTTCTTTCTTTATGTTTGAACTGGGCAAGAGGGGGGAAATGGTGCCCCATATGCTACAAACTTTGACTAGAGTCCTTGGCATCATGGGAAATTCCTTGACTCGTTTGTGAAGTTTGGCTGCACTCCAAGATTCCACTGTTTCAAAGCAGAGTTGTGTATATGGCTTAGGTTTTTTGGAAAGACTCTGGGGGGTTTGGGTTATGAAACATAATGTGCAGTCTGCCTAGTTTCCCAGTGGCAAAGTAGAAAACTAGATCGATTTGTTATAAAACTTTAAGCTTTAGTTTTCTCCTCATAATTACAGATGTGTCTCTGAAGCTTATTGCAGTAACTAGAAGACCTTACAATTCAAAATTAAAATTGAATATATTTGGAATGAGGCAGAATAGGTTTCAGAATAAAATAGTTTAAGAATGCAAAAAACAATATGGGTATGTGTTTATGTTACCTAAATGTTAATGGCTTGCCCTTTTCCTTATCTCCTAAGTCCTGCTGTCCCAGATCTCTTGATTCTTTGGCTAGAATCAATGATGTCACTCAAAAGGAATGTTTGAAGGCTCTCTCCTACCTCCACCCCCAGCATTTCACAAGGCATTAGCTTCCCTAGGAAAACAGAAACAGACTTGAAACCAACTTAGTGAAAAACTTGTGTTTTGCATTTATATTTTGTTGCTTCCCCCTCTAGATGATCTAGTTTAAAAAGGAACTTTCATCATCCTTCAAGTTTTTCACGTTGATCACATATCTTATTTCTAAAATTTCGCCTAATTTGTTCACATTACATCAATGAGAGACATAAGAATGGATCTGAAAGAAGAAATCTGGCTACGAGGTTCCAGGATGCTGGGCAGCTCTCCGTTAACCCCAGAACTGGTCATCTCTGAGGAAGATGCTACTGATGAGAGGCTCTCTGCCTGGGTGGTCTCATCCAGGCCCAGGGCTTTACATGCCACAGAAGATGTGCCCAGAGTCACTGTCTGAAGCCTTTTCTGCTCATATCTTTAGATCTGTATCTCCAGCTATTGCTTAATCAGAACCCTAGGAGTCACTCTTCGTCTCTCACTTTATGTCATACCTCACTTGCTGTCCTGCAGCTGGACACTATGTCCAAACCTGGCCACTTTCAACATCCCCGCTGCCACAGCTCAACCAAGCCACTGTGACAGAGTGGTCTCTCTTGCTTCCCTCCATATCCATTCTTCATACAGCAGCGAGAGAGATCTTTCCAATGAATAAAAATCAACCTACTCCCGTGCTTAAATTCATTCTATGTTTTCTTTTCACATAGAATGTAAGCTCCTCACCAAGGGCTAGTAGTACCACACCTCATCCTGCCTCCTCCTGTTCCTCCACTCAGCCTCCGTCTCTACCTGCACACTCTGTCCTTTGACCTTCCCAGGATACCCGTGCCTTTGCTCTTCTGCTTGGAATGATCTTCTCTCAGAAGGTCTTCTGGCTGCAGTCTTCTCTCATATCAAATACCTGCTCTCAGATCAAATACCTGGCCCTTGGAGGGGCCTTCTTAGACCATTACAACAGGAGTAATAGCCTTCCTCTTCCACCATTGCTGTCTGTCCGTTCTGATGATCATTTTCTCCTTAGCACTTAAAACTCTCTAAACTTTACCTGTGCCTATTGACTGTCCTTCCTACTACAATGTAAACTTGCAGCACCAAGACAGTGCTTAGTATAACATAAGTGCTCCCTAAATATTTGCCAGATTAATGAAAAAACACTAATGGAGAATTTACCTTGATAAGATCTTTTTTTAAGGCCTGCAATGGGTGTTGAATTCTATGAAATGCAGCTCCCACTCTCTTCCTTCTAGCTCATAAGAGCCAGGCCCACATTGCTGAGCCCTGGTTCCTTCCGATTCCCTCTCTTGTCTTTTCTGCATCAACACCACCCCCACTCTAAACACTTCTCCAGCTCCTATTATATGCCAAGCCCTGTTCTAGGCTCTGGGGAGGCAGAACTGAATGAAGCACACACAAACACCTGCTTTCAAGCTCCTTTCAAGGAGCTTGTATCCCATGTATCTGGCCCAGTTCCTGATACCACAAAAACACGAATGGGAATTAGCTCTGTACCAGGCTGACCTTAATGGGAGTTAGCCCAGACAGTTCACAAGTTTCCTCTGTCTGTCAGAAACAGAAGGGGTTCCCCAACTGGATTAGTTGGTTGACCCATGAAGGAGAAAGTGAGGCAGAGCCTGGACTAGGGTGATGCCAGGAAGGCCTTAAGGATGGAGTGCGAACAGTAGAACAAGGTCTGCTTGGCACCACCACGTGGCCTCACCCCGTTGGCAGCCATGTCGGCCCTGTGGAAGAAGTGCAGGAGCACGGAACAGTCCAAGCGTGCCAGCATTGACTTCCTGCTCCAAGGAGGAGGACCTTGCCCGCCGAGGCTGCCATCCTTGGTTTGTCTTTGCTGTCTGTGGGCAAAACTGTATTTCAAACCTAAAATTACAACTAGTCACTAGTAACACTGTTAGAGATCATTTTAATTGGAAGACTCCTGTGCAGTCCAAGTAAACTAAATTATGAGAACACAGCTTTTGTCTTAAAGAACAGCTAACTGCCAGGTTAGTGTCCAACTTAATTTTTTTTTTTTTATTACCATATTTAGAGTCATTTCATTGTTCCAAAAAAAGAGTCAACTTTTTTTCTCTACAAAAAACAAACAAACAAACAACAACAACGAAAAACCTATCAGAACAAAGAGAGTGAGTCACTGATAATACCCTTTGACGCTGCCATTCTAGGGAGTGTGAATGACAGGGCCGTGGGGTCCTCAGAGGTCACAAGGACAGGACATTCCAAAGCCTGGACTGGCCAGCACGCCCTTTTCATGTGCACAGGCCATTATCACCTTCCCCTGCCCACTCCATGTGCTTTGTAACTCACTGCCTGGCAGTGAAGGGTGATCTTAAGGGCTGAGTGAAGTGATGTTCTGGAATTCAGGGCAGATTAGATGTATATTCCCAGATGGACTGCTTATTGTAAGTGACCAAGCCTCTTGATATTTTAAGTATTTGTTATCTGTCTTGAGATCCTGCAGATGAATAATCATAGGAGGGTTGATTATTTTTTTTCTTTCTCTTTCTCCTCTTAGCCTTTAAACTTTCTGCTGCCATAGCCACAGTTCTTCTCCATATTTGTCATGTCACAATCACTCACACAAGGAAGGTGTGTGTGTCCCAAGGACCAGGGTCAACTCTCTTTCACTTCACCTGGTGAGGCTGGTACACACTTACCTTTGAGTGTAGAGCTGTACTAAATACCACTGTGTCTTCTGAACCTTTGGTTTGAGATATTGGTGCCTACAAGTGGGTTGTTTCACCTTGTAATTTGGTAGTCGACCTCTAAATAGTCCATTATAAATATAACAAAAGGAACAATATCTATGATGGCTCTCAATTTAGAAGAAGAGTAGATTCATGACTTAATACCTGGAGATGCTAACTTGTCCTTAAGTTTGTTTTGTTTAGTAACTGCTGAGATATTCCACATAGAGTCTATAAATTCAGTCACTTTGTTGACCAGCTAACAATTTGGCTATAAACAATTATTTTCAAATCATAGCCATGTATAATTTTGGTTACTTGATTATATCCATGTAAAGTGTCTCCTTTCTTTTTTGTAAATGTCCTTTAGGGTCTGTTCTAAGCATTTGGCGATTCCAAAGAGTTTGCGTTTGGAGTTTGTTAGACCATTTTTAGCCTTCAGAAATCCTGAGGACCAAGAATGGCTGTGGTTTGCTTCCTGGATGCTTTTCCACCTCGTTAGGAGTGATAATTGATTTAACTGTGTGTTACTTAAGGCCACTGGTCTTAAGGCTGGTCCCTTATATAGTTGATTATTCCAAATGTCAGATATCACCAATACGGAAGAAACTCTCCAGCTGGATTTCAGTGTAGGGGTCTGCTCAGTTGCTTTTTGACAAAATTTCTAAGAACCAGGGCTTTTTTCCAGTTGTTTCTTGAGCTTACAAATCCCAGTTTTTATTTAATCAAAGGGACCTTCATGGGAAAACAGCAGTATATGAAATATTCTTTCACAACAATGAGGGTGTGACTGAGGGATAGCAGCAGCTGCCCTGAGTCCATGGCTGTGAGAACACAATTAAAATTTTAACACATTTTGTGAAACACTTTCCCGTAGCACTCAGCTTTCAAAGTAATAGGGAAATATATACGGTGCTTAAGTATAAACTCCTACATGAAGCCCTGTTTGGTAAGTTTAATGATGAAATTTTTTTTCTTTCACAAATTCAAACACGTTGACATTATGAATTTTGATAGTTGCTGAAATTCCTGGGGTTATTCTTAAAGTAAATCTTCAAAATACTGAATGCAAAAATTCTCAAAATTTTTTGTGTTGAAGAATCAAATGATGAACTTGTTTAAAATGCAGGTAGGCTCAATTGTTGGTGGACTTTTAGATAACACCAAGTTTTTTACTATTATGAACAGCTGTGAACATTCTAGTGAGCATCTTTGTGGTGAACGTATGTATATGTTTCTGTTGGGCCG
Organism: Craseonycteris thonglongyai; assembly: GCA_004027555.1. NCBI lineage: Eukaryota > Metazoa > Chordata > Mammalia > Chiroptera > Craseonycteridae > Craseonycteris > Craseonycteris thonglongyai. Next base: position 6,382 of record PVKE010019773.1, on the reverse strand, counting down.
TATCCAGGGGTGGAATTTCTGCATTGTCAGTTCCACACATTCAGCATTAGTAGGTACTGACAAAAAGTGTGCCAAAGTGGTTGTACCAATTTGTAGTCCCTCTGTCAGTGTGTCACAGTTTCCTCTATATCCTCACCAACATTTAGTATTTTCTGTTTTAATTTTAGCCATTCTAGTTGTTATGTAGAGGTATTTCATTATAATTTGGATATAAATTGAATGGATAAATACATTTTGGTATAATCACACAAGGGAATACCATTCAGCCGAAGAGAATGAACAATCCACAAGTACATGCAACAATATTTATGAATCTCACAAATATAATTGGTGAAAGAAGGCAGACACAAAAGATTGCAAATTGCATAATTTCATTTATAGGTGGTACAAAAAACATAAACTGAAAATGAAACAAACTGAGATAAAACTAATGGCTGGAGTTAGACGTTAAGATAATAGTTAACTGTGGGGTGGGGGTAGGTGGTGACTGGAAGGAAGCAGATGGGGTGTTGGTGATCTTCTGGGTCTTGATCCAAAAGCTGGCTTAACAGATGGGTTTCATTGTGAAACTTCAGCCAGGTGTTCATTTACAGTATGTGAACTTTCCTATATGTACATTATACTTTATTAATGTTTTCTTTTTTTCTAAGTACAGATTTCCAGGCCCTTCCCATGAGAAGTTTGGTCCTTTGATAGGACCTGAGGCTTTGTATGTTTAACAAGCATGTGGTGGTTGGGATACAGGTGGCCTGAAAGTACGCTTTAAGAAACTTCAGTAATTGCATTCAGTGAGAAGGTTTTTTAAAGCATTCATTATCTCTTCCAAATAATTTAATCAGCTGCTTTGTACACTGCAGCTAATGTAGGTCATTTTAGAGGTGGTTTCAAAGCCCCCCACCTTTTACCTCTGAGAGTGAATCAATCCTGGAAAATGAAAACACCAAGTGAGCTCCATGTGGAAACAGCCTCAGCTTAGCAGCTTGCACTCGATGTGGAAAGGACAATCAAGTGAAAAATAAATCCATTACGTGGGACGGAAAAACCCCATCTAGTGCTGGCCTCTTAGAAACTCTCTCTGGGAGGAGGACTGATCATTTCTGCTGAAAGCCCATTTCATTTATTTAGCCAAGAGTGATAGAGTGCGTCTGGGTCTGTGTAAAAATTAAGTTATGAGGACTGAGTCAAAATATCTTCCAGTTATACAGAGGAAGCTTAGCATGCAAATAACTGTAAAGGTATTGCTTATGTTAACTAAAACTTCCCCACATAGTAAGGCCTGAATCAGCTTTCATTTTATTGCTAAGGGGCGGGGGGTGGGGGACGGGGGCGCGGGGGTGAACCGAGCTATGAACACAATTACAGGCAAGTTTTTAAGGGGAACACAGGAAATGTAAAAAAAGAAAGAAAAGAAAAATCAGTCAATGCTGATTTAGAGCTTGCTCTATCCACCCAAGCTCTGAGAAGTGTTCTCAAATGTCAAGAGGGAAAGGGTTCTTAGCTAATAAAACCCTTAGTTTTTAAAGGGGTCATTATTCTCATGAAGATACAGGAATACAGACAGTATTACCTGATTTACTTATAGGCAGGCTGATACTAAGCTAATATTCACAAGTGAGGCTGTACCAGTATTTAAAAAATGGAAATAATTTCATACTTGTTGGAAAAGAGCCACAGTCCAGGGTTCCCTGAGGGCCCCCCTCCACTGACCCCACCTCCTGGCTCCTCTGGGATCCCTCAGACCTCTGCACAATACAACAGCTGGAGGGTTAATGTCGGCCAGTCCAGGGGCTCCCGCCCTCACCAGCCACAAGCTGCCTCAGTAGTCTCTGTGGTAATACAGGTGAAAGGGGAGAAGGGGCCTTGTTTAGGAGGGTGGAATGAGGGACCCTACCCACATTCCTTCCCAACCCCCATTCCCCAATTCTACTTCCCTTGTAATTTCTCATTCTTTGGCAGTTTCTTCCATTGAAGTCATATTCTTAGGCAATTAAGGGTCAGTAATTAAGCATGTGTGTTTTGTCGTTAGACTAACGTTTGATTCTATCAGTCCTAAATATCCAACGACTTACAGATGTTCTCTGATTCACTCACTCAACAGACATCTACGGAATGCCTACTACATGACAGTCACTGTGCTCACCAGTACAACTCCATCCTTGGCCAAAAAGAAAGCTCACAATCTGGTGGGAATGACCAACCCATAGAGAGAAAATTGTAATGCAATGGCGGGACTGTACATGAGTATGAGGGGGTCTAACAGAGGGCCAGCAAAGGTAACCCGCAATGGGTAAGGAGAGACTTCCTGGAAGAGGTGGTTGGAGCTTAGTTTTTATGGAACAATAGAAGTCTAGTTAGGTGGGGATGGGGAGTAGAGGACTTTTGGGGCAAGGGGGACTGAATGAACAAAGTAAGAAAGAACATAGTATGTGCAGATAGCAGAGTGTGAAGATGAGACCTCAGAGGAAGGTAGGGTCAAGAATGCTGCTGGTTCTGTAAGTCAGAGGCTTTTTGACTCACCAGGGTGCAGCTGAATAATGTATTGTTCATAAAGTATCTGGTTTGTGATGGCTATATTCCTTAAAAACTTACATTCGAGCAGATTCAAGGTTATCCCTGTAATATGGTGACTCTCTCCCACTGGCATTCCATATGCTTTCTTGAGAGTCAGAGAGAAAGAAAGGGATGGAACTAGGGCTAGGAGCCAGGGCTAGAGAATAACTATCTGCTCACCTCCTCTAAGGAGCAAGCTAGTGACAGGGCACTAACAAATTGCTTCTGTGCTTTACCTCCTTTCCAAGATTTTGGGGTGTCCTCAAATCGGATATACACCCAGGGAGCAGTACACTTCTTGAGTGTGTGATACTTTCTTGTGGGTCATGAGAGGGCTGTGTAGAACGGGAAGCAGTGAAAAGGTTTCCATGCTGGGTCCACACATATTTAATGGAGACTCCTCAGTCTTCGCAGAGCAGTGATTGGGCATCCTGCGGGTAAGGAAATCTCAGCCACACGCTCCCAGGGTAGTTGTTTCTCAAATAAAATCGCACATGTCTGTTGCTGCACTAATCTATTGCGCCCATTTAAAAACACTCCAAAGTTGAAATAATCAGAGGACAAGGTAAAAATGAGATTAAAATATTTAGAATGCTCTTTATTTTATTTACTTTTAATAAGCAAAATCTCATGACTGAATGTGTCTGTTTTTGTTTTTGTTTTTAATATTGGTTTATACTGTGATACTATGATTTCTAGGTCTTGCTCTAAGTTTATTTTAGTTTGGGTTTTAACGGCTGAGATGGTGGAAAAGGCCTCATAAAGCAATGTCGATCCAAATGAAAGGACACTTCCTAAGTCATGAGATTCAGTTCTAGTTCTGTGTAGTAATTATGCACATGTTTTTATTGAAGTTCAAGTCAGTTAGTTTCCTTTATCCCTGGTATGTGTTGTTCTTGTAAGCTAATGGGGAGGGGTACATATTTTTCATAGTATTAATAGGTTCAATAATCTGCTGAACCTTTTTTAAAATATTAAAAATATTTTAAAGAGAAGGTTAGTAGGTTCTATATCCAAGATTTTTAAAGTATCCTGATACAAATGTATGTACACATGATCCTTCTTATTTGGGGCAATAAAATCACAAAATGATGGGAACATTTTTAAATGTCTGTTACGTAGGAGTTTATTTTGAAAAGTAATTATCTTCTCACTTGTTAAAATGTTGTCTACCTTGAGAGGATTGAATAAGGGTTTTTGCTGTTGTTATTTTCCAAAAACAACTGTAAGATAGCATCTGACACAGTCAGAAAAGGGCAGCAAATGCAGGCTATTTGCCTTTTCGTAAAAGACAAAAACACACCTCTTATTTAAGTTTGGCAGTTTGAAAATAGGCCTGTTTAGATGCTGGACTGAGTGAGAGAAAAGCATCCTGAAAGAATACATAGTGTTCAGCAAGTTTGGGGTCTCCTACCTTAAAATACATCTAGAACCTGGGCTCTTCTGTCTATCCTAATAATTGTCACCTCCCTTGATCTCTCTCCTGAGCCGCCATAGTAGCTCCCTAACTGGTGTCCCTATTTCCACTCCTGCTTGCCTGAAATACCACCCCAAAGTAATATTCTAAAAATGTAAATCATAGTATGCCTTTCTCCTATTTAACCTTCATCAACATCTTCCTACTGCATTTGGAATAAAATCTCAACCCCTTAACATGGCACATAAGGCCCCGTGTAGGCAGGTTCTTGTTCGTGTCTCTAATCTCATTTTGTATCCTTTACGTACCCCTACATCTCTTCCCACCTCTGGGCCTACCTCATACCTGTCTTCTCTCTGCTGGATCACCTCGTTCATTAGATAGTTGACATTGTCTCTTCGAACAGCCCTCAAGTAAGTATATTTCCACCTGTACCTGTCAAATATTTTATCCTGTCACCCTTTCAAAAATTGTATGTAGCATTTACTCTGATCTACTGTTATTTTATTTGCAAGCATCATTCTTTTGTTTATCTCTCCCATCTGTTTAAATCTTCAGAGCCTAGCATGGTGTCTGAGAAATCAGGGATCATTAAATAGCTGTTAAAGAAATAAAAGAATGAATCATAATGATTTTTTTTTTAAGTACTGTTGTGTTCTTAAGCACAGGTGCATGGCAGACACCTTTTGGAGTGTGTGGTTAGCTCATAATAATCTTCTTAACTGGGTTACCCAGTTCAGAGGAAAAGGACCCCAGGACCATCTGGTTGAACATAATCCTGACCTCCGGCCACAGTGATAGGACAGATGACCCAAGCTGAGCAATCACAAGTACAATCCTTGCGATTGGGAATTTGGGAATTGGAAGTTGGAATTAGAATTGAGAGTCATGTGGTTTGAGCTATCCTGTGTATCCTCAGGAGACCTGGGCAGTCATGAGTTCTGTTCTGTGGAGTGGGGATCAGACAGAGAAGGCTAGGAGCAGAGAAAGAGAGAGGAGATTGAGTAGTTGCGCAAAGAAAAAATAAGATACGACACACAGGGAGAGAGTCTGGGTGATGTTGCAGGCCCTGGTTCCAGTATTTTTTTACTGCTCAGCTGATCTCGTGCCCTAGGGTCAGGGAAATACCAGCCACTGGCCCTCCAAATGCCATCCCATGGGTGAAGCCAGTGGGGGTGCATTTACCTTGCCAATTTAACATTTTGTGAAAACAAATTTGCCATTAACTTGTTGGTTCTGCTTTAGCATATGCTGTTCTGTGCCATTTTCACCTCATATGATGATAGATGACTTACTCTTCAGCTGGAAAACTGTGTGTAAGTGAGAAGGATTCTAGAAGAAGCAAATGGAGAAAAAGAAACGAGGGCCCAGCATCTTTGTGGCAGTCCCTGTGAGGAGAAAGGCTGAGAAGGCAACGTCTGAAAGGTGGAGGTGTGAGCAAGGAAGGAGCAAGATTGAAGCAAAGGGCAGTGAGCTCTGTGGGCACAGTTGGCAGACCACAAATGCTGAGGACGAGGGGCTGGCTGAATATAGCATGTCTGCTTGTAAGAGATGAGCTTAGAAGTAGCAGAGTGACTCTCCTCAGGTGATGGTTCATTATGCTGAGATCAATCTTCACAATGAAAGACAAAGTTGGAAAAAATGAAATACTCCCTCAGAATCGGGGATTCTAGTATCGTAGCCTGCTTCACTGTTAGTAACTATCAATATCAACTCAGTTTAAAGCCACACAACCCTCTGTTAGCCTGACCTCATTATACCTCATACGAATGAGGGACTCAAGTCCAGTGGTCCTGGATGGGAGTTTAATAGCACTATAGCCATACCTGTTCAAAAGCCCTGTGTTAGCAAAGACATAAGGTAGAAACATGTTGGCTTCTCAGCAACGTAGTCGGCTGTAAAATACCTCCCAATGAGTCTGCTAGGGTGTGAGCTCAGGAGCCCGGCATGAGCTGTTTATATTTGAAGATTATTGGGCTTCAGGTGCACAGAGGAATTGCCTCCGAAAATGGCGCCTCTGACTGTATATTTCTGCGGTGAATCCCAGAGAACACTGAGCTCTCCATGGAGACTTTGTTCTTAGGAGAGTCTCCATTTCTCAACTTGAGTTCACATAAGAATGACCCTACTTTTTCAGGGAGGGGACATTCCCATTAGCAACAAGAGTGACTTACAGATTCATAAGCGCCTACCACAAAGTTTTCTCTTTATTCCTAAGAAAATGATGGTAGAATGGCAGGCAGTCAAGGAGGCAACTTGAAATTTGTATTTAAAGATTTATTTTTATTTATTTTTTGACAGAGCGAGAGAGAGGGAAAGAGAGAGAGATAGACAGAGAGAAGGGGGAGGGCCAAGAACAGTCTCCAGGGAAAAAGCCAGGACGGCTCAGCGGGTTGAGCGCTCGCTTTGAGGCCA
>PVKE010019772.1:0-28052 GCA_004027555.1 Craseonycteris thonglongyai | reverse complement strand
CGTGGGAGCCGCACGGAAGTGGGTGGCGTGGGAGCTGTGGTTGGGAAGAGGCTGGCGTGGGAGCTGCGTGGAAGTGGCCGGCGTGGGAGCTGTGGTTGGGAAGAGGCTGGCGTGGGAGCCGCACGGAAGTGGGTGGCATGGGAGCCGCACGGAAGTGGCCGACGTGGGAGCCGCACGGAAGTGGCCGGCGTGGGAGCCGCGTGGAAGAGTGAAGCTGGTTTCCGTCAGCCCTTCTTGAAGGTGCGTCACGTCACTGGGAAGTCACACTTTGTTGAGGCTTGAGCATGGTATCAGAGCCACTAACTGCCCAGAACGGGCTCCTCCTACGTCTTCCGACGTTGCTAACGCTTTGGTCACGGTCGCCGTGTGTCCTACCCAAGGGTGTTCGGCCAGGCGTCTGCCGGCGTGGCTCCGTCTAAGTCAAGGCAGCTGCGGGAAGCCACCGTCACCTCACGTCCCTGTGCACAGAGGAGACAGCTGAGGACCGACGGGCGCGGTGCAGCTTCCCGAAAGGGTGACGCGGGGACCGAGGAGGTCTCACCGCATGTGGCTAAGAGACAGGGTTTCGGTGGGGACCAGGCGGCCGGCTTCCTGTGTAACGTTCTCGGACCCATCTGGTGACGTGCGTCATGGCAGGTGCATCGCGACAAGGACGGACAGAGTCACAGAATCAGTCTCACTGCAGCACTTGGGGCTTCTGTTCTGAGGAACATTTGTGTCCGGGGGGAGATTAGAGGCAACAGCGGTGCAATTTCAATGCTGACGGCGGAGTCAGAGGCGCTGCGGGTTCCGGCCGCCCGTGGATTGCATTGGCCCGCGTTCCCCGGGGCTGCGGGGACGGGGACAGCGCCTCTCGTCACGGATCTGGCGCCCGTGTGAGTCCGTGTGGTCGTCCCCCGCTGACGGCAACAGCCAGGACGCGAAGGTGCACGTGCACACAGCTCGCTGGATGTTCCGTGCCACAGCGCACGAGGCCTGCGTCTTCCTGGGTACATTTATTCCAAGGTACTTAAAAACGGACTTTTATGAGATTACTTCGTCAGTGATTATTTTTGTTGAGAAATGTGTCTTTTATCCCTCTCATTCATCCTCGGCGGAGATATTTCTGTTTGTCAGAATGCCACCGCTTCTGATAAATGACTGCGGACGGACTGCTACACTTTATTAAAAAGTAATAACAATTTTTGTACGCACCCTTCACATTGTCGGGGGGGGACTATGCATCAAAGGACACTGCCTGTCTGGGGCTGATAAATGCGCCGTTTACCAGCTGAGGAGTTATTTAGGACTGGCTATTAATTTAAATCACATTTATCTTCCCCGGATGGGGGAGGCGGCCGATAGGCCCGGAATGGCCCATCGTGCGGCTAAGTGCACATTATTTATGGCCGCCGCCCGTACAGGGCTGCACAATATGTTAAAAAAACAAACAAACGGTGCCAATTACCGTGGTTAATCTCATCCCGGCAATAACAAATTTCTTCCCAACACAAGGCAATTTTTAGGCGTGCACTTTTTTTCCTTCCAAACGCAGACTTGCTTATAATGCTCCATCATTAAACTCAATTTTCTCACTTCGTTGCGAGGGCTCCTGGGAAATGGTTACTTCTCTCCGCTCCACCTTTGTTTGGAGAAGAGCAGGTTTTTCTCGATGGGTTATGGGAAGGAAAGGGTGTTCTTCTGAGCCCTTAATGAATATCTGTTGACAGGATGAGAGGTGATGTGCATTGCAGATCAGATTGGCCATATTTTACTATTAAATGTTTCCTCATTAATAATAATAATGCCTCTTGCCTAGCTTTTCAATTCACGGAGTTCTTAATTTGCAAAATAACAATTGGGAATAACCGATCATTAGCATTTTTTGGCCAATTAGCTTCACTTTGATGGATCGACCTTGGAAGACTAAAATATTTCTAATAACGTGCGGCTCGGGTGCGAATGGCATCGAAACAGCAGCCGTGCGTGCGCTGGGGGGAGCCCGCGGCTGGGTGAGGGCGTGTGTCCGGGGGCGAGTGTCCCCAGGACGGGTGCACGTTTGTGGGGACACTGCCCCAGGCCCTCAGTCCAGCCGTGCGGCCTCTGTGTCCCGCCTGCCGTCCCTGGGCTGCGGCGTGTCGCTTTATTGCTTTGACATCCGCTCCCGACCCGGACGGAATGAATTCCTGTTACACAGACTACAAGCTCAGACTCGAGGAATCAGACGTGCGTGTGTGTGCGAGGCGGCCCACGCGAGTGTGTGTGCACCACGGTCTGCGTGCAAATAGGAGGGTGATGATCAAAGAACCAGCGCACTGTGTTTCCGGCTGCTTCCGTGGGGGCGACTGAAGGCCGGGCCGGGCGCCCGACGGCTGGTTTGACATTTGGTGGGTGGGTGGTTGGGGGCTGCTTCCTGGGGGCGCCTGGACCAGGGCAGTTCAGAAGACCCCCGAAACCCGGCCCAGCGGTCAAGGCCGGAAACCGAGGCCCATGGGCGTTGCTGCCATCACGCTCAGGGAGCCCGAGTGCCCCCGCACGGACTCGGAGTGGCCCCCTTGGTCACGGAGCCCGTGGCCCCTGGAGAAGCCTCAGCAGCTGCCGTCTGGACTCTCCCTGCGGCAGGTGGAGTTAACGAGAAGGTGCGTGCGGGGCACGCGTTCTGTGTGCACCTTTGTGCACAGACATTCACGTGCACACCTACAGGTGTGTCGCTGACTAGAGAGGATAAGGAGGAGGCGCTACGGGACGTGGGGGCTCCCCCATGTTACTAGTGAGGTGGGGACTGCTGCTCGCCCATCCCTCACTCTCACCCGAGAGAAAGTTCTGGAAGGTAAGACAGGGGGTGCCCCTTTACGGTCTCTCCAGCCCTCACGGCTCCAACTTCCCGGAGGACACAGTGCCCACAGACGCGGCAGCAGGTGGTCAGATCACGCCGCCCCGTGGGGTCTGGGGCCCCCGGTCTGACCCGGCCACTCTGCTTCCCACCCTTTTATTCGGCTGCCCTCATAGCCGATCCCAAGAACGTGGGCGTTGGATCCTCACCGACCCCAGGAAGAACACAAGGCCACTTCTGGGCAACCCAGACCCCCGAACTCAGGGGGACAAATCGAGGGCGAGGTGTCATGTGCACCCGAACCCCTCACTCGGTCCTTTGTGGCCCCCACCGGCCGGCCCACCGGCGTTTCCTCAGAGCCGGTCCCCCCGGACCGTCCTGGCTCTGTGGGCCTGGCCCTCCCAGGCTCCCTCCCTTGTTGAGAAGGCGGAACGGCACAGCCGTTCGTCACGCGAGCTGGGGCCGCCCACACAGGTGTGATCGGAACGCAGGCCTCACGGCTCACGGCCTGCCCCGCGTGCAGGGGATACGCGCTGTGTTAGCGTCGGGCAGCTCCGGTTGCCCGCACGCCGCACCTTGTCTTTGGCATCAGGAGGGTCTCTGTGTGTGGGGTGCCCGGGATGAATGACCCCGCCTCGCTCCCCATGGGGGTGCGGCCAGCCCTCAGCCCCACCGGACCCCCAGACGGCACCCAGAGACGGAGCGCACGCCCTCTGCTCCCGCGTTGTCAGCGGCACGAACCGGCGCTTCCTTATCCGGCTCTGGGTGGGGGCGCTGCCTCTGCCTCTCCCGCGTCCCCATCGTCCCAGCTGCAAATGCACAGAGTCAGTCACACGGCGTCAGACGGCAGGGGCTCCCGGCAGTGTCACCTTCCCCGCGCGGCTGGACACGCACTCACTCACCGTGACCGCAGGAGAACGCTGCTGATTCTGCACAGAATAGGTTACATTTCATATAATATATAATTATATGGAACGTGGATCCGTAAGTGTATGTGTCGTACGTGTTACATAAAATTATAGACGTGCCTGGCTTGCTCTACAGCAGCCTTCTGGAGGCCAGTTGTTGGATTACAGGCAGCTTGTATTTTATTTAACAGGCTTTTCCATAATGTTTAGGTTTTACAGGATACGTGGCGTGTGTTTTAGGTTGACGAAGGCCAGGGCTATGTGGCTGAGTTCCTGCTCGAGACGAGCGATGGAGAGAGAAGTAGTCCCACGGTGCTCGTGGGGAAGTTCACACGCCCACGCACACACGTCCTGTGAACTAGACTCAGAGGCGGTCAGAGGCGAGGGTGACGGTTAGAAGGCGTTGTATTTGCTGGGTTCGCCCCGGGGTCCCTGGGGCTAAAAGGCACACGGGACAAGTTTCAGTGGCTGAGCCGATCGGCAGATACCGCGGCCCCTGTCCAGCGTCTCTGTGCGCAAAGCCTCCGGAGGCGTTTACACGGAGGGGGTGCAGCGTCTCGCTTCGGGGAAAGCACAGCGTGGGGGTGGGAGTTGTACAGAGGACGGACGACGGGGCGATGAGGTCGCAGCTCCACGCCCCGTTCCTACAAAAGGCAGCTCTGTCTGCGAAGCACGCTGGAACTTGGGTCACAGGTGAGACCGAGGGAAAGCCTCCCGCGGTCGACGCTGTGAAGCCACGACCTCGGGACGGAAACGTCCGAGCGCGTCTGCAAAGAAAGGGCTGGGAGTCGGGGGAGAGCTCGGGGTCGGAGAAGTGGAGCTCGGGACGGGCGTCGTGGGGAGCTGCACGGAGCTGGGACAGCGGTCCACACGATTCGGAGGTGTTGGTGGGACGTCTCAAGAGACGCAGGCAGCTGTCTGGGGGAAGCGTCGTTTAGGACGCGGCCACGAGGGCCGCGCGTGGTTTCGGACCAGGAGGGAGAACCCAGGAGCGTGAATCGCGAAGGAACGGGACCGAAGGGGCCCGGCCCCAGCTCCCTACCCGCTTCTCCCCGATTTCGCTGAGTTTGAGCCTAACAGTTGCTCCCTGAACAGAGCAGCGGCAAGCGCACGTTCTGCGCTGGGAACGCTGACAGCCCGGGTAAGGGGCGCCCGCAAAGCCAGGACACCCCTCGCCACGTGTGAGGGGCCTTCCCGGGCAGAGCGGGGGCACCTTCAGGAGAACGTCTGCTCCCCGGTGTGGGTTGGGGGTGAGAGGTGATCACAGGGCACCGCGGGAGCCGGGGGCGTCTGCATCCAATCCAATCATGTGGGCCCTCAAGGAAGGAAGTTATGAACTCCGCCAAGCTCCCCTAATAATCAAAATTACTTCCCGACAACCACGTTCCCAATAAAACTCAATAAAGCGAAATCGAACCCCTAATAACAGAGGCTGGGAGACGCGCTGAGCTACAGGCGCGCTGGTTTCGGGCGGCTCCATCTCCGTGGAAAGTCTCGGCTCTGAGGTTTCTGCCGCGTAGAGGGCGTTGGGATTTTATGTGAGCCCAGAGCCCCGGGGGTAGGTGACACTGGTGACACTGGTGTCCCCGCAGGGGCCGAGAGCTCGCTTCCCTGCCCTCAGCCGTCCACAGGGACCGTCCCTGACGCTGAGCACTGTCCCACCCAACACGCCCCACTTCCCGGGCCCCGGGCCTGTGAGAAGCATCTCACTTAGTCGGCCAAGCGCTCCGCCGGGTGCCCGGCCGTCCCGGCCCGTCCCGGACCTCCCACCACCTCCGCCCGAGAGCCCGCTGAGGCATCTCCGCCGGGCTGCGTCGGCTTCTATTTTGCGTCCTCTGTCTGTGTGTGTTTCCTCTCTCTTCAAGTCCTTTAAAAATTTTCTCTAGTGAGATCAGCGAGACTGCAGAGAGGCAGTACGGCCGGGTGCACACACGTGTGCCCGAGGGCACACACCAGGAGTGAAAGCCCAGCTTGCCCCAACCGGGAGGCGGTTGTGCCGTGACGTGCAAGGACACCGGGCACCGGAAGACCCTGCAGAAACGGGCCTCGGCCGCTCGCTTCCCCCAGGGCGTGAACGTGGGGTGAGCAGTGCAGGGCTCCACGGCCACAAGCGTCCCATCAGCCCGATCTGGGGGTGCGTCCTGCGTGTGCACGGCCCCAACCGAACAGTCATCCAGCTGACTCCGGAAGTGCTGAAAAGTCTGCGTGAAGTACATGAAAACGGCCTGAACTTTTTGCCAACGACTCGTGGCTCTTGCATCACGACGATGCGCCAGCTTACACGGCGCTGTCTGTGAGGGCGTTTTTAGCCCGTAAACAAATCGCTGTATTGGAGCCACTCCCTACTCATCGGATCGGGCCCCAGTGACTTTGTTCTTCGCTGAAATACAAAGGAAATACTGAAAGGAAGGCATTCTGATGACATTCAGGACTTCAAGGGTAACGTGACCACAGCTCTGATGGCCGTTCCGGAAGAAGGAGTTCCAGACCTGCTCAGGGGGGCGGACTCAGCACTGGCGTCGGTGCACAGCCTCCCAAGGGGACGACGTCTAAGGTGACCATAGTGACCACAAGTCCCGCTTTGGGTGGGACAGTCCCGATTTTTAACAATTTGTCCCGCGTCCCGCGGCGTTTTAAAAAAGTCCCGATGTTTGGAAAGAATGCACGACAAGCTAGGGAACGGCGGGAGATAGACCCAATTTTTCATCAAGAACCCCCTCCCCCCCGGTCACTGGTGTCCCGCTTCACCCATGTTACCATCTGGTCGCCTTACCGTAGTGATATCAGCAATGCCGTTTACTAGGGCGAGTCCTCAAACTTCACCGTCAGCGCGTGTAACACGCTGAGGAGTTCAGCACAGCCTGGGGGGCTCCAGGTGTGGACCCCGTGTGTGAGTGTGAGGAGCCCACAGGGACACTCTCAGTTCCTCGGCTGAACGAGCCGGCTCGGCTGCACGTGGGAACACACAGGACCTCCTTCCAGCCCTCTCTGCTCGCCGGTGTTCGCGGAGTCGGGACGCCCGAGATCAAAGCCGCGCTGTGGCCCCGGCGCTCACGGGCCGCTGGGTCCTGGGTGGACTGTCCGGGCAGCAGCGGGCGGTCCTGCACGCGAGCATTACGACCGCACAGCCCGGCGATGACGACCCAGCCCTTCCTTCACGAATGCTCGCGTTTCGGTACCAGAAGCCCCTGAACGAAAGGAGCAGGTGGGCTGCGTCCCAGGCGGGAGCCCGCGTGGTTCTGGGGAAGTCGGGGACCCGGGGTCACCAGGAGGCTACGGATCCCGGCTGCAGGGTCATCTGGGTACGGCCAGGTGGCTAGTGTTACCGCCCGGAGGACAGAGGGCAGGTGAGGACTCCCGGCCCCACGGGGCTGGGGTCAGGGCCAGGCCACGGTGACGACAGCTCCACCTCATGGCCCCGGTCAGCACCCAACACCGGCCCGTCTTCCCCCAGGTCCTGCTTCAGGGGGCTGGCGAGGGAGGCCTCCCTAAGGTGGGGGTTGAGTTGTGTCCCCCAACTCATGTGCTGAAGTCCTGACCACGCTCCCCTTTCCCGGGAGTGTAGTTGGACTGAGCAACCCCCCTCCCCAGGGGCCCCTCGTGGGTCCAGCCTCAGGCCTGAGCTGCCCCTGGACCCCCCAGCCCCCCACATCCCTCCCTCACTCAGGAGAGGCTCTCGTGTTGGCAGGGCCCTCCGGACCCCCGGCCAGCCCTGGCCCACGTCCCCCCAGTGTCAGGGACTGCGTGGGCGGACACGCTCTGCGTCCCGCGGCCTCTGCAGGTGCGTCCATCCCGGGAGCGTCCCCGGCACCTGCAGGTGACATGGCAGGTCTGGATTCCTGTGCGGGAATCGCCGGTGTCAGCAGCTGCGTCGGCTGGAGGTGAGGGTGCTCGCCCTGGTCCGTCTCCTCGCTCACCAGGCCGTGTTCGGGCCATGGTGGTCGCAGGAGGATGACCTGTCCCTGGGTTGGGTCAGAACCCGATGGGTGAGGCCACCCACCTAGCTTTAGTGGGAGCTGCCTCGCCTTTGACAGACGGCTGCACAGATATGTGCTGACTCGTGTTTGGAATGACTGACGTGCTTTGTCTCTTGCAAATGCTTCAACACCTTCCTGTAGAACGAATGGGATCACACCGCGCTTTCGATGGATGCCCCTGAGTTTCATGCATGTGACGCCAAGTTCATGGTGTGGCCTCTCTCTCCCTTTCACAGCCGCCGCCTCCCCCGCCTTGGGCTGCTTTGCTCCGAATCGGAGCCTCCGGTGGCCCCTGCGTCGTGTCGCACACCTGCTGCTTCCCTCGTGCACCTGAGCCGTGTCATAGGAGCCGGGGACTGGGCTGCAATCAGCACGGCGCGTGGGTGAGGTGGCCGGGGACGGCTCTCCTGAAGGGGCTGTGACAGCCGGGATGCAATTCCATTCCACTCATATCCTTTGATTTTTTAAAGAACGAGATCAAGTGTTTTGTACCAGGATCAGGTGTTCATAACCACAGAGAATAAATAATTTAAAGCCCGTCACTCAGATAGGTGGCATGTCGGCACGTCTGGGTCAGGGGGTGAGGCTGGCCGGGCGCACCAGCCGCTCTGCATGGAGGGGACGCGTGTAACCACACCCGCTCCCGGGAACAGTGACGGGCGTTCTGTGTGCGGATGAACCTCCGGCACCGGCCCGGCTCCCCATGTTAGCAAAGTCCGTGGCCTTCGCCGGGCAATGAACTTGTGCCACGCGGCCTCCTGAGCAGCTTCCCACCCCCCCCACCCGTGTGTCCTCCCCTGTCCCTTCTCCCTGCACTGCCCTCCACGGCCACACGCGGGAGGCACGTCTGTGCACGGAGCCCCCTGCCCCCGCCAGCCCGGTGGGCCCTGTGGGATTAGGCTCCCAGGACAACCGCAGGAATGCAGAGCCCTCCTGCCCGACCGAGGACGCCCAAGACCGAGGACACGGGGAGGAGACGGTCCAACACGCCTCAGCCCTCAGAGTAGGCCCCGGGAGTCGAGGTTAAAAAGGTTTAGGTGTCCCTTTACATTTCCTTCTGGATCGCTCAGAATGAGCTTTTTCATCCTTTTCCACAGGAGGGCACGCTCTTCCGGGGTCGCCGCGTTTTCTACTTCTGAGTTTACCCTCTAGGTTAAAACGGTGTTGAGACGTTTGGGACGAAAAGAGACAAGTGCTGTGGAAAAGACCGAACAGCGGAGGCTGTGATGTGGGTGGGGTTGCGCTCTCCCTTCTCCCGAAAGGGCTTCTGGTTCCCACTTTCAAGACGTCACGCATCCTTCAGCGTGATTTTAGGGTGACACCTGGAGCACAGCGAGGTGCAAGTCCGCCTTTAATCTTAGAAAACGGCTGCCCGTTAGGATCAGCTTTGTTCTTTCTCTGCTGTCATTAACCGCCCCCTCCCCCCCGAACATGTTTCTGTCTCTGACAAAATAATGGTTTTATCTGAGCCCCTGATGATGATCTGGGGCATCAGACTTGAAAACTGTAATTTGAAAAAGGTGAGGCCTCTGTTTTCCTGAAGGGCAAAGCCGCCTTTTTCCTTTTTCAAAGACAGGCCTTGGAGGGCTTCTTTCAAATTTAAGCTGACATTCCTTGTCCGGGGATTTGAAATCCTGTAGAATATTAAAGGCCCATCTTTATCCTTAAAATATACTTTTAAAACCTGTTCTCTGTGGGCCTGTTTGAGTCTCTGGATGATTAAGTGACATTAAACAGCAAGTGAATTAGACCCAGCATGAATCGCTAAATGGAAATGTATGTTTTAGAAATAATTGATTCAGATGGGAGGGCCTGGCTGGCCACCGACAGGGAGCCAGCTGTGTGCGTGGGTCCCCGGCTCGTCACCGGGCCCCACGTGGCCCCAGGCAGGTCACCTGGCCCCACACGCCCTGTTCCTGCAGGAGGAGTGGGCTCGGGAGCTGGCGAGACGCCGTCCCGTTAGGCCCCAGGTCAGCTGCAGTTGGAAAATGATGAAGAGGAGGCAGCAGGGACCTGAACCAGCACTTGCAAGAGCGAATCAAAGAGTTGGACGTGTGGAGATAAAGTAGGAAAACGTGAATGCTTTGAGTGGGCCATAAGTAGTGAGGACAGCATCTTACGATGCTGCTGGCTACCACTCCCAAGAGCCTTGGCGGTTCTCTGGGGTCGGCTGCCAGGTCTCTGCCCTCCCCTGCATGGTTCTGGGGCCCTGGCTGTTCTTCCCTTTTCATGTTGCCGGCTGCAGAGTGGGCCTGTGCCATAAAGCAGGATCCCACCGTGAAGCAGGCTTGTGCCGTGAAGCGGGCCTATGCCGTAAAGCGGGCCTGTGCTGTAGAGCGGGCCTCTGCCTTAAAAGCTCATCTCTACCCTAAAGCAGGCATCTGCCTTTAAGCAGATCTGTGCCCTAAAACGGGCTTATGCCTTAAAGTGGGTTTCTGCCATTACACCGGTTTCTGCCCTAAAGCAGGACTATGCCTTTAAGGTCTTCATTATTAAGCAGGTCTCTGCCGTAAAGAGGCTCTCTGCAGTAAAGTGAGCCTGTGCCGTAAAGTAGACTTCTGTTGTAAAGCAAATTTCTGCCTTAAAAGGCCCCCTCCCCTCCATAAAGCAAATCTCTGCCTTAAAGCAAGCCTCCTATGTAAAGCAGGTCTTTGCCTGAAAGTGAGCCTCTGCCCTAAAGCGGGTCTATATCTTAAAGTGGGTACCCACCATTAGGGGACTCTGCCGTCAAGAGAATCTGAGCTGTAAAGTGGGCCTGTGACGTAAAGGGGGTGTCTGCTGTAAGGCGGTCTTTGCCTTAAAGCAAGCCGCCCATGTAAAGCAAGGCTCTGCCGTAAAGCAGGGCTCTGCCGTAAAGTGGGGCTCTGCTGTAAAGCAAGGCTCTGCCGTAAAGCAAGGCTCTGCCGTAAAGCGGCGCTCTGCCGTAAAGCGGTGCTCTGCCGTAAAGCGACTCCTCCCTGCTGCAGTCTGGCTGCACCTCAGTGAATGCAGTGCGGCGGGAACCCATGCGGAAGACTGCAGTTTCTGTGGAGATTTTGTGAGTGGAGCTGGAGACCAGGCCTCACGAGGCTGCAGGGGGCGGCTGCACCCCTGCTGCTGCCGGCTCCTCCTGCAGGGCACCCCATGGCCCCCTGCAGCCCCTGAAGTCCCCGCAGGCCACCCGGATCTTGTGTTTCCACAGGACCCTCGGCCCCTTCCCTGCCCCCCTCGTCTCCAGAGGGCACTTGGGGTGCTGGGGGCCTGGCTCCCCCGGGCAGCGGACGCCGGTGGGGCCTCCCTGTCATGTCCCTGCAGCTACAGCGTGGGGGACACCCTGCCCTGAGGACAGGGACAGGCACCGGGCTGCGGGGCCATCGCCTCTGGAACACGGCTCGCAGCCTGGAGCCCGGCTGGGAGGGCGTCTGAGCCCACGCACTGGGACGGAGGGAAGGTGCCCGTGCTCACGGGGGACCCTGGACCTTGTCGGGGACGCGTGTGGTTGTCACCATGTTGAGTGCGCTTGGCTTCTGGTGGCAGAGGCCAGCCGTGCCCATGAATGCCCTGCAGTGCCCAGGGCCGGCCTCGTGCCAGCAGCTGCCCACCAAACAAGGCGGCAGCACCCACGGGGCAGCAGCTCTGGACCCGCCGGGGTGACTGTCCCCAGTTTGTGGGACCCTGGACATCACCTGCCCTCCAGGAGCCCCCATTGGCCCACCTGTAAGATGGTGGCTGTGACCACAGTGCCCGCCTGGTGAAGCATGGCTGTCACGACACATGATGACGGGAGTGAAAGGCCAGCACACAGTAGGAGTGCGATGGCGTGAGCTGTCACCTCCACCAGCCGTGCACAGGAGCGGAGCCAGCCTGGTGAGCTTGCCCGGTGCCTACTGACGCTGAAAGACCTTTTCTGTTGTTGCTGGAATGTGCTCCACACCTCCCTCCGATAACCAAGTAAATGCACCAAATTTAAGGTCACTTGCACACGGGCGTTCACGGGCCTGTGATGGTTCTTATCAGCGAAAACTAGCAAAGCCATCGATGGGGACGTGGTCAGGGCATTTCCACAGGAACTTCTTCCTTCTTCGAAAAACGTGGCTTTGAGCTGAACCCGAGCCGGCGTGCGCTCCGTACTTTGGGGAGAACCACGGGGCACTTGGTCGGGTGGAACCTGCGTCATTCCGAGTGATGCGTGGCCTGCCTGGGACTCTGAGGTCAAAGGTGGAGAAACCTGGAGAACAAGCCACCAAAGGGAACTGTGCCCACATTTCTGATTACACCAGCCCAGCGCCGGGCAGGGCGTCGATCGCCGTCCACCGGTGGGCCGCCGAGCAGTTTTAGGGTGAGCGCCTGAATAATACAACAGCTGGTAGACCGGGACACTGGGAGGAAATGAGACGTAGCCCTTGCCCTGAACACGTCTGCCTAGGCCTGCTCTAGGCAAAGTCATCCCCACACACACGGGCAGAGAATGCCGGCTGGGTAGGCCTTTCATTTTCCTCGCAGGAAACAAAGCAATACGCTGTTTTGATTTTCAGTTCCGCGCTGCTTTCTGTTTTGATCACGGCTTCGTCTTGTGTGCGTGTTGCTTTGCCAGAGGGAACACCGCCCCCATCAACATATTTTTGCAACACTACTTTTACTCTGGTGGTAACTCAATTAATTAGAAAGATTGGGATCGCGTGGAATGGCATTCTCTGCTAGCATAAACTTGCCATCGTCGTCTGATGTGAAACAACAGCCACAGAAGCCTCAAGTACAATCTCAGGGCAGAATGAGCAATGGCATGAACTTATACGTGGAAACAATTTCGTTACAGTAGTAAACGCTTAACACAGATGGTGAGAACAACCACAAAAGCCTGCCGGCTGTGCTGTACGTTTTCTGGACCGTGAGCCATCGCCCAACACAGAGTTCCCGGAGAGTTCAGCTCCTGTAATAACTAACATGCCCTCAGACGGTCTGTCTTTTACATGTTCTCATCTATTCACGTCTTCAACGTCAAGCCGGCAGTAACATGCTGCTCCCATAAGAACACAGACGGGGGAACTTCCATAAACAGCTTCAGAATGTGGAAGGAATGACTTTGAACCTTTTCAAAGAGAGGCTCCATTTTCACGTTGAGAAGAATTTGCAGTTGCACAATCAGGAGAAGCAGACATTCATCAAACCTTTCACAGCGTAGATTTTTATCTGCGCGTCGCAGCTCCGTGGGGCCCGTGCAACTGTTCTAAGTCCCTGGGAGAAGTTTCTGGGGGAAACCGCCTGGCCAGGATCTTCTTCTGGCAGAACAAGCGTGCGTGTCCCACACCCGCGTGAACCGGCTCCCCTTAGTCCACGCACAGGGCTAGTGCATGGAGTTACGCTCCGTGGAATCGGGTCTTTAGAAACAGCTTGAGAGACATTGAGCCCAACGCTCGGCCGTCCGACGAGCCCCCGCCCGCTCCTCACAGGTGCGAACAGGTCTAAGGTTGTGGCTGTTCGCAGCCCTCCTCCTACTTCACCCAGGACGAAGCGCCCCGAGGGTCCCGGGAGCGCGGCCTCCACCCCGGGGACGTCGGCACCACGTGCTCCCAGCTCCCACTCCGCTCACAGAGGCGCGGACCAGGCTTCCCTGGACCTCCTGCGGGCTGGCCTCTGACCTCTGTCCTCTGAGCAGGGACCCCGCCACTCCTCCCTCACCAAGTCCTCGAGGTGCTGAAACAAGGCTTGTTTGGTGGCGGCCTGCTTTTTGCCGCGTCGCCTGGCACTCAGCCCTCCCAGGAAGGACCAAGTGTTTGCCTGGACCCGGGGGTTCGGGCTCAGTATGAGTTCACATTGGTTTTAACTCAGGCCCTTTGGACGTACACGTGCACGGACCCTGTTTTCTCTCCCAGCAGCGTTTCGACGTTCGGCTCACGTCCACTTGCCTCCTCCATCAGAATTTTGCGAATGTGGAGGATGCACTTTTTGAGATGTCGCATGTAAATGAAGTCAGTGTCCACACCATGTATGTGAGACAAACTTAAATGCCGTCTGGGGAGGTTAAGTCCCCACATGTTAAGTCGGGGCTTGAGGGTTAAGTCCCCACATGTTAAGTCGGGGCTTGAGGGTTAAGTCCCCAAATGTTAAGTCGGGGCTTGAGGGGTTAAAGCACCCGGTGGCTGAGGACAGAGGGGGCAACCCTGCAAGGCGAGCGGGCTGCACGCTGGGTTCGTAGGGGGCATGTGGGGTACACGCCTGAGGTGCTGCATCCGGTTGCTGGCTAAGTTTTGGGATCCACTCCTGTGAAAACATAGAAACGCCGAGTAGCCGTGTGCACAGGTGCGCGTCACAGCGTCACGGCAGCAGCGACGACGTGACATCACCCCGTGTGCACAGGGAAGATCGGTCGTGAGCGCCTGTGTGCTCACACGCACATCACTCGCACTCTGAACAGGTCGGTGGTAGAGTTGCAACACCTCACAAAGATCTCGAGCTTGTGGGAGGAGAACAGGCGCCTCTGCCCGTACGAAGTACGTAAGAACAGTCGGCGGGAGGAACGCCGCCGGTAACGTTTAAAGTAGACCCGAGATCAGAAATTTCTCTCGCGATTCGCTAACGGCTGCCGTCACGAGCGGAACGTCCACAATCACATGTGCAGCGAAAACGATTTGCCAGGAAAAGTGCTCCCGGGAGACCGTGAGCCGGGAGAAGGGGTTTGGTGCCCACAGCACCCTTTCTCGTCGTGACGGGGAGGCCGGGGGCCGGGCGGCGAAGTGGGCGCTGACCCGGACGCGGGTTGTCTTTTCTGCACATGGGTGACTGACCGGCTCCCCGAGGGGGCGCGGCGCCCAGTCTGGGGGTCACCAGCCCCCAGGTGCAGCGTCAGGTGGGGAGGTCTGATGACCAGAAGGAGGTATGGGCACCTCTAATGTGCTTTGTCACCGTATTCACAAAGGACAGTTGGAGCCACGTCTAACTTCCTGTGGAGAGAAGGGGACTCGTGCGACCTTCAAGCTAGGACTGCTTCCAACCGGCCCGGGGCCGGGGGACCAGGTCACAGGAAACCGCGTCCCCCAGGGAGGTGGCTGCCCGGGTGGTGGCCGCAGGCTCGGCTCGGGGACCGTTCAGCCTCCGCTCAGCCTCAGGGGGGTGGGGGAGGGTGCATCTCCCACGCAGGGACGGGACTCGCGTGTCCTGTACGTGGAACAGGGTGACCGGGGACCCGGCCGCGGGCTCCTGACCACACGCCGCGTGTGTCCTCAGCGCGTTGCAGATACAGGGGCTACGGTGCGCGTTCTCCGTTCCTTCCAGAACGATCGCGCTGTGGACGCCGGGCGGGGGGCGTCGGTGACGGGAGACGTGAAGGATTGCACGGAGGTGCCAGGCCGGGGGCCGCACCTGACAGGTGTGCTCCTGGTCCCGGGCCAGGCAGCCGACTCAGACGCCCCCGGGGCGCGTCTGCATGTGAGAGCCAAGCCCGGCTTCCAGAGGGGCCGGCGTCTGACACAGCCCAGGGCTTCGTGTTGGGAAACGAACTTAAAGTGCAGGAGCCGGGTTCCAGAGACGAACTCCGGCGACTTCTGCGGGCCCGAGCCCAGCGCCGTGATGGGGGACAGGCCCCGGGTGGTCGTCCCTGACGGGCACTGAGGGGGTGTCGCGAGCACAGGGCTGGCGTTTAGCAGTGACCGTGCCCCCTGAGTGACCGGCAGGACACCGGCAATGCCCCAGGCCACCTCTGCTCACAGTGTCCACACGGGGACTCACAAGAGGGGCAGGTCGGCCCTTGGGAAGGACAGAGAAGAGAGAGCGAGGGAGACGGAAAGCAGGGTGAAGAAGGGGGCTTTTTGCTTATTGGGGGGCATCTGTGAAGTGGAAATAAAAACGGTAGAAAATAAAAACGGAAGGGAGCGTGGGAAGTATTTGAGAACGTTTGTCCTCCTGACTATGCCGGGGTGGCTAGCCCTGTGCGGCGCCCTGTGTGGGGACTCCGGTCCTGCAGGGACGGTCACCCCGTCTGCGTGCGCACCCCTCAGCCACTTAGCTTCCCTCCCAGAACGCCGCCAGCAGCCCTCGTGCGTCGTTCCCGGGTTTCCATCTGCAGGAACGATTCTTGTTCACGGCGCGTCTGGCCAACACGCGGGTTAGATCGCTGCTGCAGAGCAGGTCGGGTCGCGGTGGAGGCATTTCTCGTCCTGGCTGCAGTGGCCGCAATGTTCCCGTCGTCCCGATGTCATCCGTGCACACCCTGCCCCCGCCGGGGCGGCCTCAGGAGGCGGTCACACCTGGAGGCCGAAGCCGTTACAATGGGCTCAGGGCCCTGGTGGACGGACCCCGGAGCACCTGCCCCTGGGCGTCACCCCCTTGTTCTGGGCGCAGACGCAGTTTCCAGGTGGCAGTCCCGTGTCCCACGGGGCTCCTGGGGGCGTCACAGTCGTCCCCGTGGGGTTGCCCGTTGGACTCAGCAGCCCTTGCCGAGCTGGAGGACTGGGCTGGGAAGCCGGCCCCTGGTGAGCAGACGTGTCCCCTCCAGCTCCGGGGATGCAGCCAGGGGTGAGCCCTGTGCTTCCGGAAGCCACGCTCGGCCCCCGTGGGACGCAGTGCTTTGGGGTTCAGGACATTCCTGCCTCCTGATGTCTCCGGGCTCCGGAGGATCCACACACGGGGTCTGTCAGCTGAGACCTTGTAGCCATTAAGCTTGCAAGCCGGCGCTTCAGGGTAAGTCAGCGCCGGGGCCCTGGCACTGGCCTCGCAGGCAGGGGGACCCACCTGGAATGTGTGTGAGGTGCCAGGGGCCCTGCTGCCGCGTGACAGGGGACTCGATGCCCCTGAACGGGGACACGGGTCTCATGTCCTGCTGCTGAAACAAAGCTGAACGTGGCGGTGTCTCCGGTTAGACATCGTTAAGCCTCGTTGCATGGCAGGGTAACAGGTTCCTCATTTCTAAGAGGTGATTAAACTCCCATTCGTTCTTGATTGAGGTTTGCAATATTTTATTTTGGGGGAAAAAAATAGCCGTCTAGCCTGTGACGCACGGCGATGCTGTTACATTTAATCCTCCCTTCACGCTCTCTCCAGGGGTGATTTCAATTAAGTTTGTTCAAAATTTATCAGTTTCCTGCATGTTGCCATAAATGATTCAGGGCCACTTAGATCTTCACTGAGTAGAATGTGTTGAAGGGTACACATTATTGTTATAACTTTTCACAGTTCCTTCATAAATTCACCTAATAGGAGTTTCTATTATTTAGCACCCTCATCCTGCACAGTAAATGGCCGTGTTGTGCTCACAGCCATGGGATCTAGTTATCTATGCGCATTTGGGAGCTCTCGGGAGTCCCAGAGGCCACCCTGCTCCCCAGTGGGAGGCTCCTGCCACGCTGTCTGGTGGGGCGTAAAATACGGCATTTTTCCTCCCAAGGTCACGGCCAGAACTCCAGTCCGCAGACGCTGGAGCGCAGGTGTGGGGGTGGGAGGGGAATGGCGTGTGTGTGTGGTGAGCTCGCGGCGACGGTGCAGACAGCAGACGTGGAAGGCATGTAAAGCGTGTCCCAAAATTCACGCAAGAAGTCATTTTGATAGAAAACACAGGTTGATAATTACAAATTGTACATTTTCATTGCTCAACAATGAAAACGCGTTGTTCTTTCGTGGAGCGCTCCATTTTTAATGACCCTGAACTGTCGGCTGTCACGCTGTCTTTTATTTCATTGGCAACACTTTACCGCACAAATGACGCAAAATTCAAATCTTGCGTGAATTTTGGGACACGCTTTACTTGGGAGCTGTCATAGGCTGACTCTGTGTAACACTCAGAAAGTGTCCCTGGGCTGAGAAGATGAATAGTTCAGGGGACATGGTCCCCTTGGGGTGACTGTGGACACGTGGTGGGCACTTGGGCGCCATGAACTACACTTATACCTAAAAGGAGTCGCTGAGCACCGCAACCCCCTGAGCATTTATCTACAGAAATCCACGGGGCAAGGATGTGTTAACATGAATCCTGTTCATTATTGGCTACGTAGGAAGTGTTTTATTTGCCTTTTCCCTGGAAGGACTGTATTTGTGAGAAAACGTGGGCATCTCACAGTTCCCTACTCACTGAACTAGAGGGCGATGGCGAATGAGTGTCCACTCCCGTAGCACACACAGTCCTCACGAGCTAGAGACCAGGTTTCACAAGGAAGAAACGAGTTGATCCAGAGTTAAGAATTAGGAATGTTAATAAACATGAGATGGTCTTTAACTAGCGCTATCCCTTCTACAACAATTCTCTTTATGAATTCATCAAACTGAAGAATACATATGAAGTGTATGTTCTCTGCCCAAAATGGAGTAATGTTAGAAAGCAATATAAGAAGTATTTTGGAAAATTCACAAATACGTGGGAATAAATACACTTCTAAATAATGGTTCAAAAAGAAATCGCAAGAGAAATAAAAAAATACTTTGAGATAATTTAAGACAAAAGCATAATGTACAAAATTTTGTGAAATACAGGTGAAACAGTGCCTACAGGGATATTTACAGCTATAATGCACGAAGTAAAGAAGGTCTCGAACTAGTCATCTAACCTCCCACCTGAATAAACTACATAATAGGAGCACATACTGAACCCAAAGAAATCAGAAGAAAGGAAGGAATAAAGCTTTGAGCACAAATAAATGAAACAGATAAAAGGACAATAATTAAGAAAACCAATAAATCCAAAAGTTAGTTCCTTGCAAAGATCAACAAAAATGACAAACCATTTGCCTGAAAGACCAAGAAAAAAAGAGAGAAGACCCAAATTACTAATTCAGTAGGAAAGAGGAGCTATAACTACTGGCCCTTCAGAATAACAACCAGAATAGAAAACCATGAAAAACTGTATGCCAACAAATTAGGTAACTAATTAAATGGAAAAATTCCTAGACAGAAAAGAACTATTGAAACTGACACTAAAAGAAATAAAAGATCTGAATAAACCTGGAACAAATAAAGAAGTTAAAAAAGTAATCAAAAATTTCACACACACACACACACACAACACTTGGGAAAAGATGACCTCAATGGTGAAATCTAAACATTTAAAGGAGAAATAATACCAACACTTCACAATCACTTCCCCAAAAAATAAAGTATCAGGTAACATTTCTCAACTCATCAGATTAATTACCCTGATTCCAAAACCAGACAAACACATCACAAGGAAAGAAAACTACAAACCAATACATGTAGACACAGAAAAGTTTCAACAAAATGCTACTTAATCCAGCAAATATAAAAACAAGATTATACACTATGAGCAAGTAGCGTTTGTCCTGTGAATGCAGAATGTGTTCAATACCTGAAAGTGAACCAAAGCAAACACTGTATTAATCGAATAAAAGAAAATAAAATACATACAGTAATCTCAATGGATGGAAAAAATTTATTTGGCTAAATCCAACACTTTTCCTTGATAAAAACACTAAAAATAAATAAATAAATAAATAAAAGAAATAGGAGGGACTTTCTCAGTGTGGAAAAGGGAACGTATTAAATACCCAGAGCTAACTTACTACTTGATGGAAGGCTGGAAGCGTTTCCTCCAAGATCAGGCACAGGCAGGTGCTCTCACCATTTATGGACTATTGTCCTGGAGGTCTGTCCAGGGGCATCAGGCAAGAAAAAGAACCAAGGGCATCCAGACCAGGAAAGAAACATAAAAGCGTCTCCATTTGCACATGACATGCTTGTATAAATAGAATATCCTAAGGAAGTCACAGCCACACACACACACACATATGCACACACACAAAAGAAAATCTAAGATATTAGAGCTAATAAGTGAGTTCAGCACAGTTTCAGGATACAAAATCAACATGCAAACATCCACAGAATTTGTTTACTCTAGGAATAAAAAACAGTCTGAAAATAAAATTAAGAAAACAATTTGTTCACAATACCATAAAAAAATATTTTGGAATAAGTTGAACAAAGGAATTATGACTTGTACCCTGAAAACTGCAAAACATCATTGAAAGAAGTTAGATTAAACCTAAGTACATGGAAATAAGTCTGTGTCTGCGCTAGAAGACTTAATGGTGTCAGGAAGGCAATACTTCTCACACTAACTTTTAGATTCAACACAACCCCAATCACACTCCTCCTTCCGTGTGTGTGTATGAGCGTGCACACCCACAGCATGCAGGAATTTTAAAGCTGTTCCTAAAATTCACATGAAAATGCAAGGGAATCACAATAGACAAAACAATCTTGAAACAAAAAGGAACAAAGTTAGAGGACTCACACTTCCCATTTTCAAGCTCACGACAAATCTACAGTAATCAGTGCTATGTGGAAATTGCACATAGACAAACTTATAGATCAATGGGCTAGAATTGAGAGTCCAGAATAAACTCATACATCTATAGTCAAGTGACTTTTGAGAAAGAAGTGAAGGCCATTCAATGGTAAAAATAGTACTTTCACCTAATGGTGCTGGGGCAACAGGCTCTCCACATGTAACATAATATAGTTTGACCTTTACCTCACACCATATACCCAAATTTACTCAAAATGGACCAAGAACCTAAATGTAAGCATTAAATCCATAAAATTCTTAGAAGAAAACATAGGAGTAAATCTTTATGATCTTAGATTAGGCAATGATTTCTTAGCTAGAACACCAAAAGTACAAGCAACAGAAGAAAAAAAACAACAACCGAGATGCATTGTACTTAATATAATTTTTTGAAAAAGTGCTTCAAAAGGCACTACTATAAAAGACAACCCACAGAATAGGAGAAACTATTTGCATATCATATATCTAATAAGGGATTTGTATTTAGAGTACATAAAGGCCAAAATCGATAACAATATAGTAGATTTGAACAACAAGAATAATAAGCATGTCCCAATAACATACTCAGAATATTGGAGCTAATTACCACAGAATATAAATTATTTAGAGGTCACATTGAACATTTATAAAAATTGACCTTTTGCTGGGCTATAAAACAAGATTCAACAAATTTCAAAGGCTTGAAATAACTCGTAGTGTATACTCTGACTACAATGGAAGCAAGCCAGAAATCAAAACCAAGAACAAGAAACTAGTAAATACCCATATATTGTAATTAAGCAATGCACCTTTAAATAACTAGCATCTTTAAATAAGTAATATGTCAAGAAATAAATCACAAAACCAATCAGAAAAATAAAAATATATTTTTGAACTGAACTGGGGGCCTCACTGCATTTGGGAAGCACACCCTAGTTCAGCATGTGGGTCCACCTGGGCCAGAGCTGGGATTCAATCCTCAGTCCTTGGGGCTTCAAAGCGAGCGCTTAACCTGCTGAGCCATCCCGGCTTTCCCAAGAAAATATTTTGAATAAATAAAAATTGAAATAGTTATTGTGTAAAAACTCCAGTGATGTATCTAAAGCTTTATCTAAAGAAAAGTGATAGCATGAGTACTTTTCATAATTTATGCATCAAGATATTAGGTAAAAAAGTGGGACATAATAAAAAGTACAATCTAAAAGTAATAGAATAAAAATAAAAATATAATGGAGACAACTGTAAAACTAAAAGTTGGTTTGGCTAATCTAATTAATAAAGGCTTGGTAAATTACTAAAGGTCACTGGGTTGCGTGAGGAGATAGGAGAGAGAGAAGGTACAAAATCTGTGCCAGTGATGACAAATGTGACATTACTACAGACCCCACAGATAGTAAAAGGAAGAGGGGAAATTATGAATGATTTATGGCAATGGAGTTGAAAATCTAAATGAAATAGTTACTAGAAAAACACAACTCTAAAACTGCAGAAGACGTAGACATTGTTACAGCCCTAGATTTACTATGAAGTTAAATACATAATTAAAAACCTTCAAGGAAGACCTCTCTAGGCCCTGATAGTGTTGCCTTTTGAGATCCCATGGCAGACATTGCTAGTTGAGCTTGTTGGGATCCCATGGCAGACATTACTAGATGAGCACGTTGGGATCCCATGGCAGACATTGCTAGTTGAGCTTGTTGGGATCCCATGGCAGACATTACTAGTTGAGCTTGTTGGGATCCCATGGCAGACATTACTAGATGAGCACGTTGGGTCTCCTGGCAGACGTTGCTAGTGAAGTATGCCGAAGTAACCAGGCAGATGTTGCTAGTGGAGCATGTACGAATTCAGCAGACATTACTAGTGGAGCATGTTGGGATCACAAGGCGGACTTTCCCAGTGGACAGTGTTAGGATGAGTTGGCAGACATTACTAGTCGAGCTTGCTGGCAGTCCAGGGCAGACATTACTAGTGGAGCATGTGACTCCAGGGCTGAGGGTCTCTGAGCCCGCATGCCCGACTTGGAAGGGAGAAGGGAAAGAGACAGAGCGGCCACCCTGGCGACATGGGGGCCGCACACCCAGGGCCTTAATGAAATCTTTCTCATTAATCCAGGCTGCCCTGACGGCACGCTGGAGGCAGGACCTGCGCACGCGCACTTCCGGGCTCAGGGAGGTGACTTCGGAGAACGGAGAACGCTGTTAGGCCTGGGCCCCGCGCATGCGCACTTAGGGGCACAGGCGGGGACTTAGCAGAACGCTGTTAGGCCTGGGCCCCGCGCATGCGCACTTAGGGGCACAGGCAGGGACTTAGCAGAACGCTGTGAGGCCTGGCCCCGCGCATGCGCACTTAGGGGCACAGGCAGGGACTTAGCAGAACGCTGTGAGGCCTGGGCCCGCGCATGCGCACTTAGGGGCACAGGTGGGGACTTTGCAGAACGCTGTTAGGCCTGGCCCCGCGCATGCGCACTTAGGGGCACAGGCAGGGACTTTGCAGAACGCTGTTAGGCCTGGGCCCGCGCATGCGCACTTAGGGGCACAGGCGGGGACTTTGCAGAACGCTGTTAGGCCTGGGCCCCGCGCATGCGCACTTAGGGGCACAGGCAGGGACTTAGCAGAACGCTGTGAGGCCTGGCCCCGCGCATGCGCACTTAGGGGCACAGGCGGGGACTTTGCAGAACGCTGTTAGGCCTGGCCCCGCGCATGCGCACTTAGGGGCACAGGCGGGGACTTTGCAGAACGCTGTTAGGCCTGGGCCCCGCGCATGCGCACTTAGGGGCACATGCAGGGACTTCGCAGAACGCTGTGTGAGGCCTGGCCCCGCGCATGCGCACTTAGGGGCACAGGCGGGGACTTCGCAGAACGCTGTGTGAGGCCTGGCCCCGCGCATGCGCACTTAGGGGCACATGCAGGGACTTTGCAGAACGCTGTGTGAGGCCTGGCCCCGCGCATGCGCACTTAGGGGCACATGCAGGGACTTTGCAGAACGCTGTGTGAGGCCTGGGCCCCGCGCAGGTTTGCTGTGCTGCTGCTCCCGGGCTGCTCGGTCCCCTCCTGGCCACTGCGCTGTGTCTGCCTTCGTGGGTCTTTTCCTCCATCTAAAAAGTACACAAGTCTGAGTTACATTTTGCAGCTGCATTGGTGTAAAGACAAAGATATCAGTATTACAGAGGGACACGTTCTATTTGACCTGAAAGTTCATTTTTTTGGCCTCTAATTTTAAAAGAAAGTAAAACATGTCCATGTGCCCCGGGACGCTTCTGCTCCTCGTTCCTCTGCCTTTTCCTGTTGTTATTCTCACTTGGGCAAAAGGCTGACCAGCTGGAGGCCAGGCGAAGGGAAGCCGATCTGAGACGCTGGGCACCACCCTCCGGGGCTGTGGTGTTTTCCAGAAGGCGCCCTGGCTCAGCCGTGGGACAGGGGCCCAGCCTCTGACCCCCCAAAGGGGACCCAGTGCAGCCGCTGGAAGAACTAGGCAGCGGGACCGACCGTAGGATCTGCACAGTTTGAATTCACATCCTTGACATCTATTTTTCCTGTTTCTGTCTGAGTATCTGTTATCCCATGAGGCTCCTTGTAGTTTTGTGTGTGACCACATTCGTCTCCCCATAGCACCCGCCTCCTGGCCCTCCTCATCTCTGAACAACCCGAGAGGTGTCCAATTTCCTTTTTCTTCTCTATCAAAACTACCCACATGCGTGATTCACTAAGATAGCATGATGCGGATAGCTAAGGTGGGCCGGGCAGATGGCAGTGAGTTGAGTTATCCAGCCACCTTCGTTCTAACCTTTCGGGGGTGACACTTTGTGTCGTTCTAAGCGACGGTGAGATGGCCTAACGTCTTCTTAAATGCGTCTTTTCTTTGCATTCCTTTACCTCCTCGGGTTCAGGTGGAGCATCCAAACATTTCCAGGCAACTTGGTCCATGAACAATCAAGTGACATGGCAGCCCAGCCATTACTGCTCAACTCTCCATTAAAGTTTCATAGCCGAGTTATCAATTATTGAGGCGTTAATGCTGAGACCCAGCTGTGTGTCCTGGTTCCCGGCACAGGGCGGGGGCCGGGCATGAAGGGGCTGCATCGTTGGTCACAGCCCCAGCTACTGAAGCAGAAAAGAAAACAAATTACCCCTGTTGAGAATGAAGGCGGCCTAAGCTACACATTTTTGGGATGTATTATTAACAAAGGAAAAAGGAGAGCTTCTGCTAACCAGCTTTAACTTTAGCAGTTGTCCAGGGAGACCTTTCTTTTGAGTGATGTGGTGGGTCCTGTTCTAACGAGAACTGTCCTTACAGGGAACCCGCCTGGTCCATTCACAGCGGGGTGTGAGCTGGTTGACAACAGCGCTTGGATACGGTCACTTCCCACCCCGTCCCCAAATGAACGTGGTAATGTGGCTTTGCTTTCCCAGGTGTGAATTTTATCTCCTCAACTCATCTATAGTTCTACACATTTCGCATTGAATTGTGCTCGGAAAAGCATGTCCCGACATCATAAGTCATATTATAAGACACAAGGAGAAAGATTACATATTTGATTTAGCTCTGAAGGTTGTTCTCAATGAAATCTAATTCCCACTATTTAAAATTACTCACTACTAGGTGGAGACAAAGTGTGAGATCATTAGGCAGAAGCTACGAATGGGGAGTTACTTGATCGTTCAGCGAGTAGATGAGGCTGTCGGTACACTCAGGGTGCCCTGGAGGGACGGCCACTCGTGTGTGAGAGTCTTAGCTTCCGTGCCCCTGGACTGAGGGGCCTGGGGCCCCACAGGACTCTGAGGGAGCGATGTCACAGAGCCAGCAAAGCAGGGCCGTGTGCTGCTGTTTTGTGTCATAAGCACTTGGCCCCGATTCCAAAGGGGTGCGTTACAGTTGTAAGAATGCAAGGAAAGCTTCGTCATGACTTACATAGGATGCGACTTGATTTTTTAACAACTGCATTAAACTATAAAAGGTTCAAAGACGAGAACCCCTTTATTATTTTATTTGATTTTATTTTGCTTTTGACGGGAGAAAGACAGAGACAGAGAGAAGCAGGAGGGCCCAGAGCAGTTTCCATAGTTGTACATTAGCTTCCGATATAGTTTCCCATTATTATTTTAAGCGACACATTAAAATATGTTGGTATTTAAAATCTTCAGTCTAATTAAAAAAATAGCAAAACTGTTTCATGAAGCTAACTAGTTTTCTTCAATTAAAAACAGAAGACAGGTTTAAAATGTTGACTTCACTGTTGAACTTGGATTTGCCTTCATCTGTGACGTGACCGTCACAGTTCCAAGCCCTCTCCAGCCCGTCTCTCATGGGATAAAAACCCTCTTTTCTCTCCAGTCGCTTGCGTGATGGTTATTGGCTGGCTTCAGTTCAGGGACGATTAGCTGTCATTACAGGGGTGGTTATTGGGACAGGAGAGGTCACCTCTGGGGGGCCTGGTCTCTGAGACTGTCGCCCACTCCCCACACCCCCCAGCGACAGGTGTCCTTGTGAGACGAGGAAGAGACAGACTGCGGAGACCGTCATGGCCACACACAGGCTCTGAGGAGGGGCCGCAGCGAGACGGCGGCCGCGTCCAAACCAGGACGAGCACGCCGGCGAGAACCCACCGCCCTGGGCCCCGGCCCTCGGCCGTCTGGCCTCCAGGCTGTGAACCATGGACGACTGTTTTCAGGCTGCTGCGTCCGGGGTGCGTGGTTATGGCGGCCAAGCACTGAGACAACTACATTCTGAATCATCTACTCAACCGTGTTTTACAAGATCCAACAATTTTAATCATTTGAATGTATTTAAAATCACACTTCAGTTTTCATTTAACATGGACTTTTGCATGATGGATAAAAACCTCTCTCCCATAAAAACACAGAGAGCGGGGAGGCTGGGATGGCTCAGCGGCTGAGTGCTTGTCTTGCAACTGCGAGGCCTGGAGATCGAATCCTGGCCCCGGCCCGTGTAAACCCACACGCTGACCTGCAGCTCAGCTGGTCACAGTCGGGGTGGCGGCAAAGGTTCTCGCCTCCCATGAGGGAGGCCCCCAGTTCGATTCCACCCTGTGTGGCCCCACATTCACCCGTGTGGAATGAAACTATGTCACAACTAATGACATACAACTATGGAGACTGCTCTGGGCTCTCCCCCTCATCTCTGTCTCTCTCTGAATGATATCATTTAAAATAAGAAGAAAGAATGAGATTACATCAGGGAAACAAGAATAACAAAGGCCTAGAAGGAAACACTGAACTACGGCGGAGGCTCCTTGTGAGCGGACGTCAGCAATACTCCCGGAAACAATGACGCCCTGAACGCGCACCTGTGTAGCTGGAAACTCCGCCCTGTGACATGACTCATGTCACCAAGATGGCTCGTCCCCGGTCATGAACCCCCAGCGGATTGATAGTCGGCTATGGAAGTTCAGAGCCGCAGCGTGGAAAGGGGCCGCTTCAATCACACAGCTGTTAAAGCTCAGCTAATGCCTTTCACAGACTCATTGTGCTTGTAATTAGCAGACACTCGCTGCCCTATTAAGTCTAAATTAGGTTCTTATTTGAAACAGTTAATTTGAAGACTTAACCAAATGTGGACACGTGCAAGGTAGTCATTTGGGTTTGCAGCCACTGCCCGGGGCTGGTGATGCCGTAGCATGGATGGTGTGAAAGCCGGCCACCCTCCTCAGACCAGCGCGGGTTCCACCTGCTGCCGTGCGAGCTGTGTGCCCGCGTGTGCCGCGTCTGTGTGTGCAAACTAAAGGCCCCAGTGACAAATTCTCCACCAGAAAAGCCCCACTTATTCACCCTTTCGCTGCGTGTGATGATAATGTCTTGTCATGAGTTGCTATTGCTACTATGTGTAGGACGCGTGAGTCTCGTCTCGGTTTTCGTTCACAGTTTTTGCCTCTCCGCGTATTTTATTGTAGCCCTTTCGCTGCGCTGGTGTTTTACTGCCGTACGCAAAGCGGTTTCAGGGAGGTGGTGGAGTTTTGTCCCTTGTAACCTGATCCGCTGCCGATGATGATTCACAGCTTTTGCCGTCAAAACGACGTCAGAAAATGCCCTATGACACGTCTGCTTCTTTTCACACGCAGCGAGATGAACTGAGCAATTTCACCACCTTTGAGGATAAGCACTCCCGGTGCACTCGAAAGTCTCCATTCGGCAAAAGCTGCCTGCAGGCGGGGTCCCCCCCACACCACACCTCTGCTCAGGCTGCCCGCTGCCCACCGGGCCTCCTGCCACGCCCTAGGGCCACAGACCACGGCCAGCCGTCGGCGTGGGCTGCCCACAGGGCCTCCTGCCACGCCCTAGGGCCACAGACCACGGCCAGCCGTCGGCGTGGGCTGCCCCTCCCGACACTGGACTGTGGCCCCTGGGATCCTCCGTCAGCTGCCTCCAGGGTCCTGAATCCTGACAGGCGCTCTGAACGCACGGCAGCCTCAACACCCTCCTCACCTCCCGGACCCGCGGCACCTTCTTTAAGAGCCAGGCACGCACTGTCCTCTGTCTCTGCGGACAGAGCACCAGGCTGCAGGACGGGCTCTAGAAGGTTCCGTGTTGTGATGGAGGGCAGGGGGCAGCCAGCAACACATTTGCTTTAAAATACGTACGCAGACGTATAAGGAAGGAAAAAGTGGCGAAGCAGTCAGCGGACTGACCATCAAACGGACAGGTGACCCTCGATGAGCACAGCTTTCTTCTTTGCTTCTCAGAGCACCGTCAAGGTCGCTTATGACATAAGGTCGCCTAGCAGCCGGGGGCAAGTTCTGATCTGAGCGGAATAGACAACGTGACTGGCTAGAGGGTCACCTTATGAATGCTCTGAGCCCGGCTGACGCCCCCGGCCTGGTGCTCTAGGCCCGGCTGACCCCCGGCCTGGTGCTCTAGGCCCGGCTGACCCCCGGCCTGGTGCTCTAGGCCCGGCTGACGCCCCCGGCCTGGTGCTCTAGGCCCGGCTGACCCCCGGCCTGGTGCTCTAGGCCCGGCTGACCCCCGGCCTGGTGCTCTAGGCCCGGCTGACCCCCGGCCTGGTGCTCTAGGCCCGGCTGACGCCCCCGGCCTGGTGCTCTAGGCCCGGCTGACGCCCCCGGCCTGGTGCTCTAGGCCCGGCTGACGCCCCCGGCC